>BGPR01042378.1:0-13278 GCA_013235015.1 Araneus ventricosus | reverse complement strand
TATGTAAAGAAACATGTAAAGGAGAGAAAAATATGTAAAGAAGGAAAGAGCATAGAAATTTAAACATATAGTCCCTGGTCAAATGATTAGATACACCTAGTTCTTTTTTTTGTGATATATCATTATCTAAGTGTAGTGTGTATAATATAGCACAAATATTTTTATTTTGATTGTTCTATTTTCGTAGCTACGCTATTGCTTTGTGATGGGAAAGCATTAATGGGATGCTTTGGCAACGCCTATCGGTTATATGACTTTGAACTTACATGGAAGAGCAAAAGTCTGAGAAGTTTGCTAGTTGCATTGTGATACAGAATCATAATTGGTAGATAAAATAGATTGTATGAACAAGTATCCACAGTTTGCCAAGAAGAATCAAGGCTCTAATCGCGGCAAAAGACGCCATGACTAAATATTAAGAAAATAATTATTATTACTTCATTTGTATTTGTTTATAATAATAATAAATATCGCTTTAATATTAAAAGTTTTTTTATTATTGATAGCGATGATTTCGTAGTAAAGTACTTAGGTACCCTTTCAAAAAAAGTAAATAAAAAATCATGATAAAAATGATGCTTCATTTAATAAATATATTTAAAATGTGAAGTGCGACTAATAATTTGGCCGAGGATTATTCACATTTGATTTAAGAGTAAGTTTATAATAACCAATCACTATCAGTATCATTATATTGTTACACAAAATCGTCTTGTGTGCGTACGGTGAAAACAGTCCAACAAGCAGGATAACGGAGAATAGCACTTTATTCCCGAATATTCCAGAAAACACAAAGCATAGGTAACAGGGAAAACAGCACTTGCACAAATTAGCGACACGAGCAGACATCAAATCACTAATAATCACAGTAATAGCACGAAAAATAGCACTCAGCGTCAAATAGCTTACTACGTCGCAATATTCCAGAGAGATTCTTCGAACTCCGAAGACGTTCAAAGACGATTGTCTCATCTCAGCAACTCCAAGTTTTTGTACCTTCAATGACAGGATGTGACGTCACATCGAATCATCTAGTAAATTCTGCATATCCCGCCCCTAATAGAGATATCGAGAAAATTCTAGTATTTTTGAGATCCTCAATTTGTCGCCAAGTCGCCGAAATAGCCACCAAGGTCGGAATCGCTGACCTCCATTCCCCGATAGGTATTCAGAACCTCTGTAAATGTCTCTTTCCAACCATGACACTAACATTGTGGGAAAGCGACATTAAATGTTCGTAACATTATTTCTCGAAAGAATGTCAATTCTCTCTTTCACACAGATGCATCCTTCTTTGCTATTTCGTAAGCTCTCCCTCCTTAAATTCTAAAACAAATATAAAATGCTTCTCATTTTATATTATTAACTTATAAAATATTCAACATTTGAAATTGAATGCAAGAGTTTCGGTTTATTAAAAGTTAAAGAGCACTGGGTGTGGAGGGGAGTGTTTATATTTTAAAATTGAGAGAAATGTTTTGTAACACTCGGGCAATGGTGAAAAGGCGCTGTTATTAGCTTCATTTTTATACCTTTATTTCACTGAAGTCACATTCATTTTCTTTAAAGAACCAAAATAGTACTAGCTTAAGGGCATTTCTAGATTTCTAATAGATGAACTAAAACATTTCTTTTAATTTGATTTTGTTTCCAAATTTCTTTTTGCCATTAAGAATCATTCACATTGCTGGATGCAATAATGAAGTAGAACAGTACATCTCCCTTTTCTCAGTTTCTTTTCTGTTCTCTTCTACACAGTAAAAGATGTTGAAACTTATATTTCTTTTGGAGAAAACTGTTTTTATTTAATTTAGAGAAGGACACTAATAAAATTAATTGAAGCATTATTTTTAAAAGAAGGAGGCAGACAATTAATTTTCTGATATAAGATTCCAGGCACTTTATCATAATAGGAATAATTTAGATGAAGGTTAAAGCCAAGTGCTGTTAATTTCTTTCTTAAAAGATCTGAAGCAGCTGAATAAAGCTCTTAATTACATTATTTCGAAAAACAGAGTTGTAGGAAACTCGAAACTCTTTAATTATGTTGCCGAACGTCTAAGTATAAAGTCCGATCAATAATTTAATAAACTTTTAAGCTGTGTAATTTAGTTACCAACTTTTCAAAATTTTATTAAATGTGATCTTAAATTCCATCTTCAGGGTTCGATTGTTCTTAATCTTCCTGTTACGCAAAATTGGGTTATTATTGGTATTGTTATTGAATTGGGGTATTGAATTCAATGCCCTATTTAAGAAATGTCAAATAATTCACGTTTCCTTCGTATTACAAACAGAAATTCTGTCCTTTGTGGCACCATCGCGACATCTGGATGGATCTCGAGTTGTAATTGCAAGCAGATCTGATCCGCCCTCTTTGTGATGTCACCTATCAACCAATAGCGAGCAGCCTGTTGGAGTACTTAAAGACGATGATTACTTCTGCTCACTCTCTTCTTTTTTGTATCACCTCACCGCTAGCGTATTGAATGATGTTATAATTTCAGTCAGGATTTAAATTTGGTTGATGTTATATTAAATGTGTTTTTTGCTTTGAAGTAGTATTCTTTTTACTGTGTCTGCAGCATTGTGTTTACCACGATGGAGTCCTTCTGGAACTTGTAAGAAATACCGATTTATAATAGCGTTGGGAAGCTGGGTAGTGAGGATTGTACTAATGTACATGTAGTACTTGATTGCCAAGCAATGCACATACTTAATGTAAACCTCACCTTCTCATAATCTGTATAGTTAACTTACCCGATGTAGGCCTAGAAGTTACACTGGTGACCCGTACATGATTTACACCGTAAATAATGTTCTAAAGGTGAACGAGTTTTATAAAATCTCGTCATTCATGAAATTCTATGTTGTCAATTATATTAATAAGGCCTATATTAGTAAGCAATGTATGACACTGATCTCAATATCCAATTACTGAACTAGATTACTTAATGAAACAAAATATAACGATAGACGATGGCCGGTGCTGATGAAATGGAATTTGTGACCAGTGTTGGAGCTTGAAAGTAGAGGAATCATCCAAGTTCGAACAAGTGGTGGACAGAATGAGAAGGACTGTCCCAGAACAATATTTGAGTAGACTATATGAGAAACCAGCGACTATGATTTAGGATTGTACTGTGACCTATCTGATAACGAAAGAATGGGTTGCAATTAAGTAGCGAAAGAAATACTGAAGTTTGTAAAAGTGAAGAAATTCAACCAAATAGTTTATTTAACACGCAAGTTTACAAAAATTACTTGCTCTCAGTATCACCACATTTCTATTTGTTTTCAAACTACTGGTCTGCACATTTCACACACATATGTGTCCTTTCTTGTCATTTGTTAACCACGATATTTCTACATTCTTCTTCGGGAATGCTTTAAAGGAAAACACTTTACTGCAAAGGTACATCAGTTCCATTGTCAATTACTGCATATTTCTTTCTTTAACGTCTTTGAAAATATGTCATAAATCACATGGATCTAGGTCTGAGCTGTAAATTTGAAATATTTAAAAGACTTGAAGTATCAAAAACGACACACGTCATTTTCATGGCTGCTGAACTCAAACTTGTGAATGAAAAATGTTTAGCGCATTGTTATGCTTTTAACTTTTTAACTACATGACGCTTTTAACTACACGCCTACATTGCTGCTGCCTCGCATCGCCGGATTATTCGAAAATATGAGCGCTGTTGACAGTTGTTTCGCTATTTTATGATTTTCTAAATTTAAAAATTTTGGCCACCACCATTTAATTGAAATAGCCAAATTAATGGTGTGTAACATTAGTGCATGTCAATAAATTAGGAATCAAATTTATATTATAAATTTATGGTTAACCATCGTTCTAGTAGTTTATTTCTGTTTTTAAATTTACAGATTTTTTCAACCTGATACAACTTTTGTAATTTGCAGATTTCTGTTGAGGAGATTTTTGATAGCATTATTTTATAATGGCCAATAATATGCCTAAAAGCACAAGATGGTCTACAACATTGCTATGATATCTTCATGATATTGTATGGCATTCGGAATATCGAACAACGAAGTGGAGATATCTTTCAAATTATTGTGCTAATAGGGATATTTCATTTGTGTTAAAATAGAGACATTTTCAATTTCCCACATAGTTCCTTTCTTTGCAAAAAATTTATCGAAACATTTCATTTCCGGGTCGATAACAGTTAACTGAGAAATCCGCTTCTTTAACCTGCCTTCCAATATGTTGGGAAATTGACCTGTTTTCTTTCTAATCCTTTAGTGATATCTCATCCTTTTTGGCCGATACTCCAGAAAGCAAACAAATTCGAAGTATGCCAAAACTTTTACGGAAACGAGGCGAAGAAAAAGAGCATCGCCCATTGGATGTCAGAGAAAATGGCCAGCTTCACAGTACTTACACTTGACAGCCTCAGGATCCTCAAATAATGATTTTTTGAAAGATACCTTCGTGGGGATGTAAAAACATCTTTTACTCAGCGAGGAGGCTGGAAAAATAGACTTTCTTGAAAAAAGAAAAGAAAAAAAAGAAAGAAAAAAAAAACCCCGACGTTTACGTGATACATCCAAAATTAAAGACACCTTTGAAAGTTATTATTAGATAACTCCATGCCATAGCCCAACTAAAGACAAAAAAGATGTCATAGAAAAATTCAATGTAAATTGATGGAAACACAACGAAACTTAAACTTATTATTCTTAAAAAGCTTTCATGGGGAAATTGCCTTGCAATTCCTGGGCTGAAAAACCTTCATTCTTCGAGTTTGATGAATGAAAAGCAGTGGCGTTTGGTCGGGAGGGGCGAGGACCGTCTCCCCTCATTTTTTACCGGAAAAATTAAATTTCTGTTTCGTTTGTCAGCTTTTATTTTTCTGTCCTAATTCGCTCAGCGAGAATAAAAAACTCACCATTTTATAGCTAAGTTTTTAAATTTTACTATCTACATGCTATACTTCCTACTACAATTGATTGTTTTTAAATTTCAGGCCGCGGTGGTCTAGTGGTAAGGCTTTGGGACCGGAGGATTTCAGGTTCGAAACCCGATTCTATTAAGGATCCTCAATGTATTGGGCCTGTTACACGCTAAATCTGACTTGGTGAGTCAAAGGTCCACCCGTTGGTGTGGTGCGGAAGTTTAGAGCGAGGGCTGCCAGCTCAAGTGTCGTTCTCGTCATCTGACTGCAGTTCAAAATTACGAGGTCCAAAATAGATGTCGTGTTGCTTCAAACAGCGACGTTAATATAACTAAACTAAACTGTCTCTAAATTTCTTACCCCCCCACCCAAATACTTAAAATTTCCAATCACAGCTACTGTAAAAAAGACACGAGAATATGATTCTACACTTAATTACTTGAGAATATAATTGCACATTGTGCCACATTTGAAATTTATTCAGAATTTTCAGTTTCGTATATGAATATAATAAAACATAAATATTATATTTTTTAAACAAAGAAAGAAGTAAATAAAAAAGTTAGTTTACTTTTAACTGTTCGCAGTACGTTATAAGAGAAGATTGCCGCTTGCTTTCGTCAGATGGGGTAACCACAAGGGAGCTATCTGCCCTAGCGGCCTTGGTAACCTGGATGATAGTCGCCTGATAGATAGGAGCTGAGGTCTGATACCTAGTTGCCATCACCGACCACGGGCAGACCCATCCCGAAGGAGGTACGTCCCGCCATCTGAAGGGTGGCAACTCGACCCGAAACCATTACTATATCAATCAGGGGAAGAGAGAACCCCCTTATTTAACCGGTGGCTTCTCAACCCCATACCTGAAGTGTCCTCAGTGGGAAAGACTGATGGGGTACCATGACTGACAAAGGAATGTTTCCCAAACTGTGATTAAAATGGAAACACAGATAGATATCGTAAATTAAAGAATTTCGACTTTTAACAATTGGGAATATGTTCAAACCTGTTAAATAGAAACTGTACATTTAGAATTTTGTGTATATAGTTTTAAATTTAGTAAAAGTGTTCAGAACAGCAAAATGGATATTGTATCTTACAACTCAGAATAATCATTTAGTTCTGAAGAATTAAATGCAAGTAGCCAAAAACCAGTGGCTGACGTCCTATTTTATTTCCCTCTATCGCGGAAATATCCTCTTTCCTTTCAAGTCCCGAAATAGCTCTACCTTAGGGGTATCCTCGATATTTGAAGAGCGTAGAAGATACAACCGATATCTCTTTCTCTTAGTTTTTTGCTTGAGAAAATTCTTCTTGCGAAAAGGACCAGCTACATTGCCAGAAGGAAAAATGGAATAAAAAAGCCAATATCTCCTTCTATTTTTTACCTTCTCTTCAGTTTTTCATACACGGTATCTCATGCTAAAACTTCTCTTTTCAGGCAACTACACACTTTATTTCAATTAGGAAAATAATTAATAAAATTAATTAAAGCATAATTTTGGAAATTAAAAAAAGGAGGGATTCAAGTCATTCTTGAGATATCAGATTCCGGACAGCTAATCATAATTGGAACAATTTAGCAAAGGGAGATGCCGAGAACTTTTAATTTCTCGAAGGTTATCACGAATATGCAAAAAAAAGACACCAGACAATTAATCATAATCCAGAATAATCAAGTTGTCGGAAACCCGAAACTTGTTAATTACATTTTCGCAATCGAAGTAAGAAGCTCCATCAATAATTAATTTAATAGCGCTTCGAACAATTTATGAGCAAGTTTAATCCACAGTATTTTAAAATTTGCATTTGAAACAAATATATTAGACAAGTCTGAAACAACGAATTTTTTGGGATGTGTCTATGTCTAAAGAATTGGTTATTGACGGTAATAAAAATGTTTTTTGTTGACTTCAATGAAAATTTTAAGTAGTTTATGCAGTCTCTGTATTACGAGCATGACTTCCGTATTACACTCGTGAATTGTTATACAGAGTGCCGATTGTCATATGTATTGACCTAATTGCTTTCAGTGTTTGATTGTCTAGTGGTATTGCATTGACAAGTGGTTTTCATAGCTCATAAATCATAAATGTTCAAATTTTGAATCTTGAAGCATAAGATTTGTAAGAAATAAATGTACGGGTTTCAGTCAACGATTGCACACTATAAGTATTCAGCAAGATATAGGGCGAGTGGAAAGTCATATGCTAATTAATGTGTTAAACAATATTTCAAAGGCTTGCAAGTTTCATATAACCTTATGAATCATAACCTCCAAAGTTGGAAACTATGTTAACCCCTTCTTTGTCGGATTTTTTTTCGAATCTCCGACAAAATGATTATGTTTTCCATTCAAGGCGGGAAATCTTACTGCGAAAACATGAAGAAAGTATGACTATTTGCGCCATCTCTTAGCAATATTCAGAAATACAAAAAATAATCGCGGAATGTAACGAGACGTGTAAGCGACGAATTCACTTTTAAGGATGCAATTTTTCTCCTCGTCGCCTGACATGCGAAGCCGACAAAGAAGGGGTTATGAAAGCTTTAAAAAACAAGACCAGAAGTTTTTCTAAAAAGGTTGAAATTATCTGAAATACATTTAGGATCGATAAATTAAGATTGTGAAAATATGGTATAAGTAAATGAACCATGGCGACTCTTTTCAGCCATTCTTGTTCGAAGTTTGGCGCTGGATTCCTCATATGCCAAGACACTTTGTAAATACACTTCGTGGCCTGGATCTGGAGATGAAGGCAACAGACTGGTCCATTCATCCACCAGAGCATCTCGAACCGAACCAAATCTCTTTAGAAGACGGAGAAGCAAATATAGCCCGAAAAGAAATTATAAATATTTTCACAGATGGCTCGAAAAGCGATGGCTTTTCGAGGCGGCTGAAGATATTAACCTATAATTCTAAAATTTTGTAAAGGTGTTGTTAATAAATAGTAATTTTTAAGAACTACCGCAAACCGATCAACGAAATCTGTGTTTTTTTTTATTAATTTTAAATTTTGACCCTTTTTAGTCCAATTTTCACAACTTTCTACCCATTGAGGCGGCAGAAGATATCAATTCAGAGTTATAAGATTTTGCACACTTTTTAATGATGGGAGTTCGCAACTTTTCCGCACTATCGTTAAAAGATCTAAGAAAGTTCGACTTTTTCGGCCCGCCCTATTCCACACAACAAATTTAAAAATTCACCATAAAAAATTCCACATCTAGTTGCCACAACCGAAAAATTTCAGATCAAAATTTATTTCAACTAGTTAACTATCTATCGCCCAATATCAGAATATTAATCAAGAAGATATTCACAGTACAAAAAAGAGCAAAGAACCCTAAACTGTTTCTTCAAAGGGACTGGTAAGAAAAAGGAAAACAGGAAATCATGTATTGATCCTGAATGTCATAGAAAATGGGCAGTTTTGCAGCACTTAAAACCGACAGCTTTACGATCATCCAATACTAATGATTCTTCGAAGATACCTTGGAGAAGCATAAAGCTGGATCTTACGTTTTCAGAAAGGCCAATATGTTCTAGTAGAAGGACAGGATGAAATAGAAGTTTGCTATTGGATTTATCTTTCTTACACATTAATATCTTTCTGTTATTGAGGTTTTTCATCTTAAGAAGTACGAAAGATAGCAGAGAAAAAAATTAAAAAATTCCCCTGGAGTTAAGTGTTGCCAATAAATTACAATTATGGCATACTAAGTGCTTCATAATTTAAGTCGAAATGAGAAAGGCCTGTACACAAGGGAAATATCAAACAGGTGTTAAGAATCCTGAGTCATATAGTTTGAAAGATTCCAAGGCTTTTCTTTCGTTTGTTTCCATTTTAGTCTCAAAATTTTCATCTTTCATAATTTTCCTGATGTCTGGTCCTATAAACACACCTTCCTTCAGTTTTGCTTCGGATAAACCCGGGAACTGGTCACAAAGGTATTTGAAGCATTCACCTTCTTTTGGTAAAGCCTTCACAAATTGTTTCATAAGACCTAATTTTATGTGAAGCGGTGGAAGTAACATTTTTTTAGCAAGCGGGAGAGATATCCGGTTTGAACTGGCTTCCTCTGTCTTTAATATTGTGTTTAATAGGTAATTTACCGATTCAGAGGAATATTCTGGATTGAAATATTTTCTTCTTTCTTGTTTGGTAATCTAATCCACCAATTTACTATTTTAAGTCCATAAATACGTTTATCGAACTCATATAAATAATCCTTTTTTTGGTCCGAAATATACTAAATTCGTAAAAAATAGATTGCGATTTGTGATGAAACTGTACGTGATGGAGTTTTTTCATTATTTTTCCAGTAATCAGCATCCAAAAAACTATGAAAAACACCACTTGCTTTACCGACAATTTTTTCATCACAGACCTGTGTTATTGAACGCGCAAATACGGTTTCTGTTATGGCGTCAAACAACTGGGACAGTTTTTTTAGGTATAAATGAGCTGTGTTGAGCAGTTTTACTTCTCTTTTATTTATCCTGATTCATTATACCTTCACTTCAAGGACAAATTGGAAGTTAGTATCAATTCATCCATGAATTCTATTGTTTGCGTTTTATTCGACGAATTGAACGGACTGTATTGATTATTTAAAATATATCATTTATTTATATATATACAGGTTTACTTCCAATATATACCGGTTTAATTCCAATATATACGGCTTGATGGTATAAGTTGGTTTTGCTCATGCAAGAGCTAGATGCGACGGGTACAATAGCAATGAAATTGAACATATACTGCGAAATTGTAAGTGTACCAATGCGTTGAAACACTAATAATTATCTTGAACATGTAGAAACTATAATATTACACATAATACAATGCGTTATTCATGGTAGAATAGATATGCGTTTCAATCTATATATATATAAAAGAGGAAAGTATATGTGTGTGTTTGTTCGTTTTTTGGTTCTTTATGCACGACCACACCGTTGGACTTACGGCGACCAAATTTGGCACAGTTTTGGATTAGCACAAGAGGATCTAACGCCACAAAATTATTTTAAAATTCGAATTAGATTTTTATTTATTTAATTAAATAACGAAAATTAAGCTATTTTCAGACGTTTTTCGCCAATAACTTCTGAAATACTTATCGTGCGAAAATTATTTTTGCATCACCTCAAAGAGCAAAATATTATTTTTTTATATATGGTTGTCTTGTAATGTAGATATGGTTGTCGGACTGAAAGCTTGTCTTAGATGGGCACAAATCTTCTAGTGCATTAATAATACCGAAGTCATGTAAAAAATAAGAAAAACAAGATATTTTTCCCTCGATTTCTGGTATACTTCCATCTATATAATGCACTTATAACTTGCGATCAAAATTATTGGCTCCTGTGTAATAAGCAACCAAACGTTCGCAGTAGATAACAGTCAAAATCATTTATACATCTCCAAAATATTCTTTTACAATGACGAATTCGTACTCTTATTTTCTGACATCACAATGTTCAAATTTTACTAGCATGAACTTCGAATTTTAGAAAAAAAAATGATATCAGAACTATCTAAACACTAAAAAAAATGTATTTTTAATGATATAGGCTTCATTTTCATGCTACTGGTCCTGGTTATCGCAATTTTCGGCATTTTAAAAAAATTATAACCACAGTAAACGAGATGACATACAAGTGTATTTAAACAATTATTGTATGGGACTGTAACTCGATTACCACCGAAATCTTCCCGTCTTTCAAGAACCAATATAGCATTGCCTTACGGGCGTTGCGTGACATCTCAATGGTGAATCCAGAAAAGGTCCTTTTATTAGTTTTTGCTAAAAATTCTTCTCACCAGCAAGTATCAGCACCGTGGCTGGTACTTGCTAATGAGAAGAATGGACTGGAAGGAATAGTGAAATGTAAATGTACAGGGTTAGCCTAAATGATTCATCGGGTTTCAAAACACTGTGTATTGATAGGTATACGACCTAAAAAGACGGTGATACATGGGATGGCAGACCGACTTTCTCAATAGAGAACTGCCACATCCCTGGATAGGGCGCGCTGGTCTGGATGATGTGCTCCGTTGCCATGGCCCTCCAGGTCGCCAGATCTCACGCCATGTGATTTCTTCCTGTGGGGTTATGTTAAGGACGAAGTTTATGTATCCCCAATGCCAACTGCACTGCAGGAACACATAACTGCTGCTGTGACGGACATTGACGGAAACATACTATTGAACCGTCTGGACGGAACTGGATTACCGTATGGATGTGTGTCGGGTGACAAAGGGCGCACACATTGAACACTTGTAGTACGTACCAGAAATTTGGTGAGTGTATGTATATTCTCATGTATCACCCGTCTTTGTGCGTCGTATATTTGTAAATAAACAGTCCTTTGAAACCCGATGAATCATTTAGGCTCTAACCCCGTATATATTTCTCTGCTTCCTCTGCGTTTTTTACACACATTAAAGTACGCTGAAACTTACATTTCTTTTAGCAAGAACTCTCTCAGCTAATTTAAGAAAGGTAATCGATAAAATTAATTGAAGCATTATTCATGAGAAAAAAATAGTGGGTTGCAATTAATTATTAAAGGTATGAAATTCCAGACGCTTTATCATAATTGGAACAATTTAGGTGAAGGTAGAAGCTCAGTACAGTTAATTTCTGTCGACTTATTCCCGAAGCAGCTGGAAAAAATGCACCAGGGACTTAATTATATTCTTCAAAAAAAGGGGGTTATCCGAAACCTGAAACTTGTTAATTATCGTCGTATCATGCAGCTAAGTATAAAGTCCGATCAATAAATAATTTAACAAACTCTTAAGCAATTTACAAAAGAATTTAGTTGTCAAATTAGATTAAATATGAGTTTGAATTCATTCCATTTTCACATTGGGAGTAATTAATTGTTCCTAATCTTTTTGATAGAGAAGTATTGGTTATTAATTTTGATAACTTTGATAATAGATGCCCTAAATATTCGTTCCTTTATATTCCAAACATAAATTTTGTCTTTAAATAATATTTTAAGGTATCTGCCTAGGTACGGAGGGAAATTTTTTGAAAAACCCTGTGACTGACAATTTTAGTGCATTTTCTGGATGAATATGACTCAAAACAATGAATAATCCAATTCAGGAAATTAAATGAAAATTTAAATTAATTAAAATGGGGGTAATTTAGATAAAATTTGATGAAAATTACTGCGAAACGCAAAGCGCTCTACGTGGAATTCTTATTGACGGATTTAAATTATTTTTTACACAGCATACTTGGAACAGTGTTGAAGGCAATGAACTAAAATCTAAGAAATATTTGCATTTTCAAAAAAGTTATAGCTCATCGCACATATTCTTAATCAAAATTTTTGAAAATGCATAAGTATCGTTAACAATAAATAGCCAAAAATCAAAAACTAAACGTATTAGATCTAAATCTTTAGTTCATTGCCTTTATTACACTTGACTTAATATGTGTACAATATTTCAAAGAAAAATTTTCATAAATTTTCCTGAAATCATGTTTTCCGTATTAAAATTTAGATAAAAAATGCATTCTTCAGAAAAGGCATTTAAAGTTTTGTTTTATATGGTACTAAAATAATCCTGAATACTATTACATGAAAATCACCAGACATATAGAATAAACCTTCCTTATTCTCAATTTTTTCTTTCTGGTAGCCTGTTTTTTTTTCTGGACAGTTTTGTTGCTGGCACACATTGCCTCTTCGCAGTAGTATTTCGTTCGGTGTCGAAGTTGCTATGCTGTTTTAACGTGTAGTGAGCAAATACAGCAATTACTGCACTTTGCATCTGTTTCAAATTGTCAACATTAGCTCTTATTGCTATACCATAATAATTTTACATTCAGGAAATTAAATTAAAATTTAAATTAATTAAAATGGGTTAATTTATGTAAAATTTCAATAAAATTACTGCGAAATGCAAAACATTCTGCATGGAATTCTTACTCACGGATTTAAATTGTTTTTTTACACAGCATACTTGGAACAGTGCTGAAGGCAATGAACTAAAATCTAAGAAATATTTGCATTTTCGAAAAAGTTATAGCTCATTGCACATATTCTTAATCAAAATTTTTGAAAATTCATGGGTATCGATAACAATAATTAGCTGAAAATCAAAAACTATACATGTTAGATCTAAATCTTTAGTTCATTGCCTTTATTACACTTGAGGTAATATATGGACAAAATTTCGAGAGGAAAATTGCATAAGTTTTTTTAAAATCATGTTTTGCGTATTGAAATTTAGATAAAAATATACTTTCTTCAAAAAAGGCATTGATTACATAAAACTGAACACTACTAAAATAATACTGAACACTACTAAAATAATACTGA
>BGPR01042377.1:0-11853 GCA_013235015.1 Araneus ventricosus | reverse complement strand
GTTTTTAAGGTTTAAAAAAATGTTAATGTAGAGAGACCGAAATGTAACGACTGATGTATATAGTTAAAGCGAATGAACGGTATTTTGGTGAAAATTATGTTAAAATAAAAGTGTTTTTTTTAAAAAAAAGTCTGTTAATTCATCCTGCAATACAGTACAATAATATTATAGGTTCTCCGTGAGATATTAGGGGAAACTATGGACCGTACTTTTACCTTTTTTTATATTTCTAGAATATTTGAATTTTTATCATCTTATAAAAGATTTGTTTTTAAGAAGGGTAGATGTACTGATGGAAACAGATATCTCATTTTATCATTAAAAAATATATTTCATGAAATCGCCTAGGGTCAAGTATCCCTACCCGTACGGTCAAGTATCCCAAAAGTTAGAGAGTATTTAAATTCTTTTGATAATTTGAATGTTCTCGAAATTCAGATATTAGTTTAATACTGCCGAATTACAAAAGGTATTTCTTATTAAAGGTATTTATTATATTAAAAATATAAATGAAACTAATAAAAAAATAATATGGAATCTATAAAAGCAGCTGTTATTAATAAAATTAGTTAAATTAGTATAGTCCTTTAAATAAACTTAATTATTAAATTAAATTATTTCAAAATTTAATAAAGAATTAAAATATTGATTTAATTGAATGATAAAAATTACAGAAGTGGGCCTAGCAGCGTCGTTAGCTCGTTGTAGAAATGCCGGTTTTGGAAAATTGGAATGAAAAGAATACCATCAAATTGGAAAAAAGATCTAAAAAATATTGTACAAAGCTAAAATTAGAGAACCTTAATAGACTTACTCGGTTCTTCTATTTAAAGAAAATTGAGAGCAAAAGAATAAAAATATATTTAAGAGAAAATTCAAATCAAGAAAGAAAGACAATCTCAATAGAAATGGCGAAACGTTAAATAAAACCAAACAATGACAAATAGTTCGAGGAAAGGATTTGTTGGATTGCAAAAATTGCATCTACATCATTTTTCGGTTTTATCAATATTTTTAATTATTTAATTCTTCGCCACCAGAGTTTCTTTCGAATCTTGTGGCATCTCTGGCAACTTTTGAAATTTTAACCGTAATTTTTAACAGTTTCATTAAATATCTAAATTTTTCTTAATTATTTTCTGAGTAATCGACTTAAATATTAATTGTCTTTACTTTTGATGTCTTTTCATTTAACGTTTCAAGTTAATTAAATTATAAATCAAATTTATTCAACGAGACTATTTACTCGCCGTCTTGTTTCGCGGATGTATTTGTGCGTAAAAAAGTAAGTGTCGCCTAATCGGAAGAGATTCATTTGTGTGATTTTTGAATTTGACGGGTACAGACTCTCTCGAAGTGGTTGCACCAGCGTGCGTTGCCCGAGGGCCGTTTGGCCTTCTGGTGCTTGCCCTTTGCAGTTTTTTACGTTGTTCGAAAAAGAAAGAAATGCTTCGTTTTTAGTATGATGTCTCCATGACAGTATGCAAGAGAGAAAACCGTTGATTTCTCAATAGAGCAAATCGATTGCTTTCTGATCTGAAGCAGAACTTGCTTCTGCACGTATTGCAATTTTGCTTTCCGTATGTGTGCTTTACAGAAAAAGTTTTGCCAAAGTAAATGAGATTGTTGTGACATTTTGAAAAATGAAAAGCAGCAATTACTTTCCTTTGTATAAAGTTCCGCCACCGTGTTATGCTTCTAAGTTTGTTTGTGTGGTTTTCAACTTTTCAATTTCCGTTGTTTAAGAACGAGTGATGCTACTTGTGAAAGTATATACTACAAAGTATATGTGCAGGAATGAGTTACCAAGTTCATAGTAATTCTGGGAAAACTTGGTTTTCCATGATAAATTGACTGCAAGTGATGATGCTATACCTTGAAGTGTATTTGCTTCAACTGATTCAAGAAATTTTTCATTTGTGTCAACGAACATTATGTTCACATATCAAATAATTTCAGTACCTTCCAAAGTACGTGATTGCAAGTCTGGTTTAATTCTCATGCAGTACAAATGGAATTCATAATGGCCGTTGTGAAAGGGTAATTTTTTACATTTGCTAATTTGTTTAAGATTTTGCTAAAAATTTATATACATATATATGTAATCTGTTTTTACCATTTTTTTGACTGCAAAATGTCTTTTGAGTTGTGCATCTCTAAAAATTTTTTTATTTCTATTTTCTTAACTTAAAATGTTGTTGCCAGTAATTTTCTAAATTAAAAATTGTTAAAGAAAGGATTTAAATTCAAAATTCTCGTTTTTATTGAATCTATTTTGTTACAATGCAATGTATAAAAATGTTTTCAGCGTTTTCCTTTAGTGACCAAGTATTTATTAGGCGCCTTTGTCTGTAACGGTAGGTACTTGCTCAATTAAGTGTTGCAAAATTGCATATTATTGTATTCATGTTTCAGCACTAGTGCTCAATTAATAATTGAAATATAGATATAATTTTAATCTTTGGCACCTATCAATAATTAACTTCTATAGATTAACATTCTCAGGACTAACAGGATTTTTATTCAAATAATAAATAAATAAATAAATAAAACTTCCTTTCAGGCGGGGAAAAAATATATTGATTAAATTTCAATTCTTTATAAAATTCTTGTTAAAATAATCATTTGCATTATTTTAAATAATCATATTAAAAAGAATTTTTATTCAGTAAATATTTACTAGCCAAACAATTTTTAAGCAATTATTCTCCATATTTGATTTGCCATTTTGCCAACAAATTCCACGCACCAGAAAACTGATACCAACCACAAAATGTGCTTCGGTCGGCTACGACATCGGAGCTGCAATAGATTTTGATAGGGTCAGGTTTCTCTAACTTTTTAGTGTCAAGAAAGGACGGATCCAGGGGGGCTTTGAGGGCTCAAGCCCCCCTTTGGATAGGAAGTCACAGACTGTCCAGAATTCTATGTATTGAATTTTTTTAAACTTTTCTTATTTGATTTCCCAGAAAAGCAATTATAATTTAGTAACAAGTCAGACAAACGTGCGTATTTGCAGAGCCCCAGTCCCTTCCCATACGATGTATTTTTATTTATTTATTTTTGTCGTTCTTTGAGCTAGGTGGTTAGCGATAATTCAGGGGGCAAGAAGTTTGTTGCAGGACTTTGGTGGGCGCTCACTGATTGTCCCTGTATGCATGCACTGCGAAATAATACAGCACTAATATATAACTATGAGGCGATCGCTTATGCTGATGCAGTTTTAAAAAAGGAAACTTCCTGTTAAGAAAATAACTTGATATTTTTTTTAATTTGAATCTTCGACTAGTTATATTGGATTGGTAGGAAACACGTTAAATACCCATGCGGAGAATTCAAGCTCAGAATATACTTGCACTCGTGGAGGTAACTTTGTAGTAGTATTACATTTTTGTAGAATAGTAAAATAGAAGCCATCTGATAAGGGGTATGAGATCAAAATTTTTTCTCGTTTCTTGGCTACACTGAATAGTGTATTTCATTCCTTAAACGTATTTAATCATCATTCAAGAGGTATCAGAAGAAACAAAACTTTTTTTTTCTCAAAACAAGTGCATTTAAATGTGAAAGATAATAAACCTAGCTTTTAATTTCGTTGCTTTGGATGCCAGTTATATTTATTAGTTGAATTGTAATTAATTTTTTTCGGTCGTGGGGTAACCGCACCGAAAAATAGGGTTTCTTTGCACCATGGAAATTTGAAGTACAAAGCAACCCCAGATGTTTTTAAAAATTTATTTTGCGTAAAATAATAAAAAGAACAATGCTTCAGGTATGCCTAGGGAGTATAAAAGGATGTTAGGGATTTGTAATTATATGGAATTCTCTCCAGAGAGCCTAGAATCTTGCTTTAGTGCCATTTCACAAGATTACTGTATTCTTAAAGAAAAAAAAACTTTTTTTGGTTCTTTAGTACCCAAGCGAAATGTATGTTACAATAGGAATATCTTTCATGTAAGCAAACCTAATAATCCCCTTGTTTATTCCAATGAAAAGGGAAAGACCATTGCAATTTGTATAGACCAGATCAGTGACTTCGATTTTCCTGTTAATAGTGTATAGATCTTAAAATTATAATAAATACTTATAATACTAAGAAGGCGTGCTAATAGATAGGAATATTAATAACACATCCGGAAATAATTAGGAAAAAGTATTTCTAAAACGCAATTCTGATTTCACCGAATGCAAAGGCACAAAATTATTGATTATAATCAGGCATTTATAAAATGTATTTTTCTTGTATATTTCTACCCAAGGTTTCAATAAATATATCTAACATTGCACACAGTGAGTTGTTATGGAAATATACCGAAAAAAACCGATGCAAGGAATCACCACTAATGCACCAAAATTTCGAAAAATTATAATTTATTATTAAATTAGTGTATTATCCAAATTTTGTTGCAAATCATTTCTCAAGTAATCACTCAACGAGATAAAAATCAGATAAACTTTTCTTTTAGAGAAATATATGTAAATAATCTCGAAATTAGAGAATCGGTGCAAAGTAGCCCCGTTTCACGGTATAAATTTGAGGAAAAGCCCCCATAATTTAATATCTATAAGAAAACAACTGAAATTCAGTTTGCTGCAATGCCGATATCTTTTTGAATAGTAACGATATTCCGCAGTAAATTTTAAATAAGCTGCCCTATGATTCATGATTTTTACCAATCAGCGGCAATTCCAATTGGAACTATATGTCTATATCTAACGGTTTAGAAATTAGCTATTGGACCACAATAAGTGTGGACACCCTGTATATATATATGTTTCCGTTTTTTTCACCTGTATATTTAGATAGTGGGCCTCAAAATATTCTTTTACACAACAGATGGTCCTCACAACAAAAAAGGTTGGAAACCACTGCTCTAAATGATATAAGCAAAAAAACATGTTGAAAACTGGTGGATTTCTTTTTAAAAAATATTTTATCTCGCCAAATATACGTGCTATTTTTACGAAAATTATGCAAGAATTGCACACAGAAAACTCATTAATGAAAATCACAAATCATTATCGCCTTTCCGTGAAACGGTTTGAGACCAAATAATTTTCATCTTCATATCTTCGTGGTTCTTCTCTTAAAACTGCCCTTGGCCGAATTTTCATTGTAAAGCGTGAGTTCCTACGATTGTGCGTCATACAATTCTCCACAACTGATTTTGAACCATTGCACCAGTATTCACTCCAAATTATTTCCATTATACGATCTTTGCTTAACTTTCGGACAAAGTGCGTTTGACGATGTTAACAACAAAATGAGGGTTCCTAGAAGATTTGGCAAGGAAACCACTAGAGAAAATGTTCCTTGAATCAATGCTGTGTATATTTAACATAAGTGACCTATACTCATAGCGAATCATTTTATTTGAGATCTAGAGTTAAAGTTTAACCTAGAATTTTATGGGATTTTACCTCTGGAAGGCTTTATGCCATCAAGGAATTCACTTGCCAACGAAAATGATATTCATGTAGCTTGAAAGTACAAGTGTTTTTATAGTTCGGAGTTTCATTTAAAATTAGAATTTAATATGGCTAGCAAAATCGGAAAGTGTGGTTAGATTGTCATATCTTGTCAAAAAAAAGCCAAGGAGATTAGCCACGACTAATTGGCAAGCTTGTAAGGAGGAGAAAACTTTTTGAGTGCAAAAATAAAATAAAACAATTTTAGTTGACTATATAACGTTTTCTGAAGTTAAAAATACGAAAAATGTTTTTCCACAGTATCCATGAAGAATTCTAGGAATTCTTGATATTCCGCCCTTGTATATATTTAAAAAACAAAATTTAGTTAATTAAAATTTTTCTACGTCAGTTTAATTAATTAGAATTTAATCAATTAAAATTTTATTAATATAAAATACTTATTAAGATATAATTAATATAAACTTAATTAATAAATTTCATTAAAAAATTTATTTAATTTGGAATTAATAATTGATCTAATTAATTAATTCTTACTTTTAAGATTACAAAAACTTTTAGAACATTTTCCGCAGTAGCCCCCTCCTTAACGGATTCCTAGATCCGCCCTTGGTGTCAAGTATCCCTGACTTAAATTTTCGAAATAATCTAAAAATTAAACCACTTAGAATTAAGTTTCTGCATAACATAGCATATCAAATTAAAGCTAGAAATATTCTTAAATATTTTAATTCATCATATATTCAATAGTCACCTTTTTATGCACTTACGAATGAAAAAGTGAAAATTTTCTTTTGTACCCCCAAAATATAATTACCAACACACTAATACGATGGCTTTTCAAGCCTGGAATAAAAGCCCCCCTTTAATAGACCATATGACCGAAGGTGAAATAAAAATGGCACACAAAAATTATTAATTATGAGAAAAAATTATCAAGGTGAGAAAATCACATAGGTCAAGTATCCCTAGTTTCCCCTAAAAGAGATAATTTCCTTACCATTTCTTCCCTTGAAGTTGATGGGCCACAATACGCTATATAAATGTTTCCGCTGCCCGCATTGTATACATTATGGATCTAAAATAAAAGAAAATAATGTTTGTTCATGGGGGGATGAAAATTAAAATGCTGCATTACTGACATTTAAAAAAAATGTTATTGTTGTAAACAAAATTAATAAAAAATAGGATTAAACTAGTATAATCAATAATTATATAATATTATAGGTTATATAATTATAGATTCTCCGTTAGGTATTACAAGGGCAAACCTTTTGAATAGAACGTCCGCCACCACTTGAATTTGATGGCTTGCAATCTCCATAATCCAAATGACAGACTCCGCTTCCCGCATTGTGTACATCATAGCCCTAAAGCAAAATAAAATAATTTGTTTCATGGGAGGGATGAAAATCAAATAGCTAAATTATTGACATTAAAAAAAAATTTACTTCTGTAATCAAATTTATTTAAAAAATAGGAGTCTACTAGTATAATTTTTATTTATATAATATCATAGGGTATATATATTATAGGTGCTACGAGAGGCATTACAAGGGTAAACTTGTTTACCAATTTTCCTTCGATATTGGTGTTACTTACCCCACCTGAACGTGATGTGGTGCAAGATCCAGACACTATAAAACCGGTGTCCCGTTTGTGCACATTATGGGCCTAAGAAAAAAGAAAATATATTTTTTCATAGGAGGGATGAAAATGAGGTAGCTACATTATTGACATTTAAAAAAAAATACTTTTGTAATCAAATTTATTTAAAAAATATGAGTGTACTGGCATAATTATTTTTTCCTATTCTTAAATATAGCCTTATTACCTACTTGAAAACTATTAAATATAATTAATAATGAAAAACTTACTTGAGTTATATGATTATTTTGATCATTCGCAAAAAGAATTTTTTAAAAAAATATGTGCTGATGGATATGAAAAAATCAAAATTTCTTTTTCTCTGAAGTACTATTCTGAAAAAAATTTTTGAGATCGCAAGGTCTAATGTATATTTCAACACGAGCAACTTTTATACAAGTCCAACGTTGCAAGAGCTTTACAAGGTTTTTTTATGCAAGGCCCTGCGTCGCCCTGTTAGCACAGAAATATCGTTAAACGCCCGTAATATTTTATTAAATTTTTATTTTGATTGAAGAAATTTATAACAAATTAATTTCGACAATGAAAGTTTTGTTTCGTAAAACTGTTCGCTCTTATTAAAGGATTTTTCTTCAATCGTTGAAGTTTTTAGACCTATACTAACTACATCTTCTTTTTCTCTCCATCTTCAATTGTAACGGAGTTATGTCAAAATGATAATTTGGGAGAGGGGATTGAAAATGGCTTTTTAGCTCATAACTTTCAAGCAATTGTAGCTATCAAAAAAGTTTCAATACAAAATTATTATTTTTGTTCGTTCGTTATGATGAAGCAATAATTCGCCTAATTAAATTTTCTTTCTATCTTCAATCGTAAGGGAATAATGGGGAAATCGAATTTACAACCCCCACTATATCCACCCCCTTTGAACTGGATGGCCCATGAACGAACTCAGCCGAGATTTTCACTGTTCTTACAACATATCCCACGTTGGTTAAATTTAAATCAAACCCAGTTATCGTGTTCACAAGATACCATGGGAAAAAGCGTTATATATATACATATATATATCAAAACAAACAAGAAACAAAACACAAAAATTCAAAGACAACCAAGACACAATGGCAAAAATTATGATAAATAGAAAAATATCATAGCGAGCCGCTCGTCAGGAAAGGAAGCTCGTTTATGATATTAATATGTGCTTTTTCTGCTAACACATACGAAAACCGTTAAAATATGTCGCCATCCCTTCAAAAAGCGCAAGACAATTAAAAATGGAAAAATTCTGGAATAAAAGACAAATACATTGAAGATGAATTAAAAAAATCGAAAGAATCGAAGCTAATATATATATATATATATATATATTCTGCAGAAATTTTCCTGAAGTCGTTCCTAGAAAGAATCTACCTAAAATGCAATAATAATCCCTGAAATTCAGGACAATATTATAGAGTATTGAAAAGTATTACTATCAGCGTCAAATATAACTGCAGGACGAACTTTATTTGTTCGTGAAGTCACATACCGACTTCCATTCACCTGGCAAAATCGTTTTGGAGTAATTGCCTTCACATCACATTCGTTTAAGCTACACAGGAAATCTATAATTCATTGATAATTGGATCAGAAAACAGCAATGACTCACTCACATCCGGGTTGGTGGAAAGAGGATCCATGTTCCGGTGTAGGGGAAGCCTGCAAAGGTACAGAAAGAAGTTACTAATTAATTAATTAATTTAGACAGGAATTTTGAGGAATCCACTTGTTTTCCCTTTGTCTTATTTTCATTTAAATATATATATATTTTTTGCATTGGAAAAATTTTATTAATTTTACAATTTTGAATAGTTTTAATAAAGGCATAAAATATTTAGCAGGTATCATGTTTGTAAAGATAGAATATTGTCATATATTTTTCACTCGCTTCTTTATGTAGTACAGATTTGATATTTTGTACAGTTGTGCATTCTCGATGACAATGCAATATTTCAATATTTTCATAAATTAATAACCAATTAGTCATTAATTGTAATTAAATTTTTAATCCAAACGAGTAATGCCATCTGGCAGAGAATATTTATAATTATGAATTATTGTTTTAAACACTAAACTGTAGGAAATAATAAAAATAAAAAGGGTTTTAAAACACGCTTTAATTGGTAAATGAAAAACTGGAAACACTATTTTTTATAAAAAAAATATCATGATCAGAACAAAAATTTAAAGCGTGACAGCCACAATGATTATGAAATGGAATAAGATTCCTAAACATTCTTTAAAAATTAAAATATATTAGCCGCCTTCGTTATATTAATAGCCTGCGGCTATGCTTGAAACTTGGCAAAATAAATTGGCAAGGTGGCGGTTGTAGAGGCTGAGAGATTCTGGAAAAGTTTCATTTTGCGATATATCTCGAAAATGGAGGGTGGTGAGACGAGGATCCATGATACATCTAGGTGTCATAAGCTTTCAGAAGAAATAAAAATTGAAAAATTGGTCCAGTGGTTTCGGCTGCGGGACCCTGTTAAGGTTTTCCCCAGAGAGAATAATACAGTAGAGAAGAAATTTTTCGTTTTCTCTCTGAAATGGAGGGTGGAGGGGAGCAGACGACCGCTAATGACATATCTAGAGGTCATAAACTTTCATAAGAAATAAAAAAATGTCAAAATTGGTCCAGTGGTTGGGGCTGAAGGAATCTTTCAAGGTTTTTCCCACTGAGAATGTACAGTAGAGAATTTTTTTTAAAAAATTTCTCTCTGAAATGCTGGGTAGTAGGGGGCAGACGACTACCGATGACATATCAAGAGGTCATAAGTTCCACATGAAACAAAAATTGTCGAAATTGGTCCAGTGGTTGGGGCTGGAGAACTGTATCATGGTTTTACCAATTATTTCAAATATATAGATTATAAATATGATTCAACTTCCAATTTGCTTAGAGTATTTCTGTCAAGACTTCAAGCTTTCATGATTTTGTTTTAAAAGTCAGAATTTTGATTTAAAATTTAGTTTCTTCTTTTTTAGTACACGAACAGGCGGAGGTTTAAAAAGAATTTTAACTCGATAATGTTAATATACTGTTTACTGTCTGTCATTTGCGCGATCCGACATGCATGATGCAGAAATCGTTCAGAACAATCTATAGGGCAGATCGTTGGACCTAGAGCAACCAAATTGAGTACGTAGTTACTTCTTTGGTAGTTGATGCTCACTAAGAAAGGGTTTCTCAGTATTGTTATTAGATTTTGAGTGAAAAATTAATCGAAATGTTATAGTTTTCAAACAACTGACATCACTAACATTTTGTGCATTAATAACTTCGGAGTATATTAATGCACAAATGCCCTTTTCACACCACATTAAATTCCCACTTAAGGTGGCAAATCAAATATGGGGATGAGAACCTGCCGTATTATTGCGCAGAGTCTCGCTTCCCTGTGGGATATAATAATGGTGGGGGTTGAATTACCTCCAGCCGATGACGGGTCGCAACTTTGTCTGAATTTTCCCCGCATCAGTCGCTCGTAATAAGGGCTATAATGTGGGGGTCATTGTGCCCGATTAATTGTCGTGGAGGCCTGGTCATTCTTGTTGGATCCTCATGCCTAGGCTCGCCGGAATAATTCCTTTGTGATGACACCACATCAAAATTCAGAAGGTTAGCATTTTAGGGATGTCAGTTTTATTCCCATATACGTTACTCTTTATTTTTTAATAAATTATTAAAAATATTTTCAAACATATTTTACAACAATACTTGTCCTGGTTTTAATTGCTGGATTTATAGACACGCGCGTTACGATGATATTAAATGCATTTTTTCCGTGCGCGTTCTCGTTACCATATAATAAAGAATGAATTTCTTAAAAATAGTATAAAAACAGACGAAGCAAGCATAAAATATTTATAAGCTGCGATGGTTCGAATCTCCATTAATTTTCAATTTCCTAAATCTTAATCTCAAACTTTGACTATTATTCGAATTTGAAATATTTATTTCAGTATTTGAATGATATTTAAGATTGAGTTATTTAAACTATTAATGATTAATATATAATATTTAGTCAAAGATGATATTTTATTCAGTTAAATTGAGCTGTAGAATTTTTATATTTATTTGTCGGGATTTTGGCTTGTCTGCGATTTCCCCTTTGCCCAATGCAGAAGGGTTAACGGCGCAGTCCTCTAGATAGAGTTTGATAATTATAAAACACGTAGAAATGTAAAAAAATTGCAGACTAATTTATAAGATATCAATCAATTTTTACATTACATACACTCAGTTTACATTACATTTTAAATATACATGTTTTGAGTGCACGTTGTTTTCACTATATAATTAAGAGTACATTTTTCAAAAATAAGTTAAAGACAGACTTTAATCACCTTCAATTATTTCTTCTGTATATTTTGTTAATTATCGACAAAAATGTTTGTGGAAGGGCTATTCCGTACAATTTTTTCTCTCATTTTAATGAATCTTTAAACATATTTTTAAGTATATCTTGCAACAATACTTTTCATTATTTTAATTACTACAACGCACGTTGCGACGATATTCAATACATTTTACATTACATACATGCTATACAATGAAGCGTAAATTTTTAAAAACAATATAAAGACAGAGGTTTTAAGCCTAGAACATTATCATGCTGAAATGGTTTGGACTAGAGCATTTCTTTAATTTTTTAAATCTTTAAATAATTTTAATAATTGTAGAACAAATGTTCCTTCCACTGCATATGTGCAGAGGAAGCGTAGTCTCACCTGAACAGGCCTTCCGCGTTGGACAGCGAGAAAAGAGCA
>BGPR01042376.1:0-13280 GCA_013235015.1 Araneus ventricosus | reverse complement strand
TACGTTTGACGTACGTTACATAAAAACACATATTTCATATTTACGTACGTCACATACGTACGCATGCTTCATATATACGTATGACGTAAGTTACATATGTACGTTTCAGACGTACGTTACATATGCACTTACGTTTCATGTATACTTACGTTACATACGTATTCATGTCTCATTTATACCTACTATCGATAGCTTAAAAACTATCGATAGTTTCAGTCGATAGTTGGGAAAACTATCGACTGGACTATCGATAGCTGAACTATCGATGTTTAAGGAACACTATCAGAGACCGACGCGTTGTTTCACAGAAATCACCAGCATCAAATATGCCGGTTTTTAAATTATTTCCAATTCCACATAGAACTAGACTGCAGATTAGATAACACAGTAAATATATAAAAGTATTCTAATTTTAAAAAAAGTGGTAATTGAAATATTATTTATTACATGTAATTACAAAACGCATTTGATATTTATGAATTTGAACGCTCTCTTACGAAGTCAGTATATATCATATGAGATGTAATTATTTTACAAGTATTATTTTAACATAATTGCATGTTAAAAATGTTTTTGAAAATTCTTCACCTGCAAGATTGACTGTTAAACATAAAATTCAATTTCCTTTGTGTCATTATCCGTTAATTCTTAGTTCTTTTCAAATTGTGCCGTGGAAACGTTTGTTGAAAAGTTGAAAGAAAGTTTCATTTACTAAAAAGTATTCTCTTGATTTAGGAAATAATTTAATATGTTTTATAAGATGTATCTGACTCATTTGGTTATTTACTTCGTTATATACAAGTTATCATACTTAACAACATTGCCATCCTTTCAGTAATGAATACGTACTCAGCGCCATCCAGCGATTATCGAGGGAACTGAAACAATAGGCTCTTACCCAGATAGAACGTACATTTACAGCAAGTTTGATTTTTACTTGATATTATCTTGTTATGGGAAATTTGAAGCGTCGATGTTGTAGCGAAACTGCTACAAAATAATAGGGCAGAATCGCCGCCCTCTCTTTCAAAACAAGTTTGCCACAGGTTTGCTTTCGGCTTGTTACGGCGAAAATAGACAACTAGCGCCACCCCTCCTTGCAATGCAAGTTTGCTGTGAAGATATGACGAACTTCACACAATGATTACAAAACAAGTTTAATGCAAAGTAGATTTTGTCTCTGTTTTTATTAAAGATTTTTAATAGCATCTCCTAGATCGTCCTTCTTTTTTATTAATTCAATAAATCAATGATAATTTGTAAAAAAACTTTTTTATAAAAAAAATTGAAACAATTTCCATCTTTTTTACTAAATATAGAACTCGCACTTTAAAGAAAAGTATATCGCCTTTTTCTTAATGCTGAAATTTTAATGCTTTTAAACAAAATTAAACCTAAAAACAGTCGATGGTATTTGAAAAATAATAACATACATTTTGTCCCATTTTAAAAGCAATTACTTTTGAACCCTAATTTCACAATTCATTCTACTGACAAAACGTAGTTATTAGCGAAAATCGCTCTTTCTTTGACTTCAAATCATATTCTCAACTCAAAATTTAAAAAATTAACGAAGTCAAGAAAACACTTTACAATAAAACGTGTAGATGCACGAACTATTAGCGCAATCTATCTTCTCCTCCAAGAGTGCAGCTGGCTGAGTGGCTACTGCGATTGGCTACGAAATGGGCTGTCGGGGGTCCGAATTCGAAGCTTTCCTGCGTACTCTGTTTCTTGCTATAGTTTGACGTGACAAATTTGTGACAAGTTTGACGCGTGGTGACTTCGAAGCTTGCGTTAACGTGCTGCAAACTTGTTTCAAGCTTTCACTCTTGTCATGTCAATTTTTTTGCAAATTCGCAGATTGCTGCAACTTTGCTGCAAACTAAAATTGCTATCTGGGTAGTAATCCGGGAAAATAGTCCTCGTTTTGCTTTAAAACAGGAAGTCGATATCCGGCAAGAAACGTTGGAATATAAGAAGGGGCCGGATGACTGAGAAGCTAGTGCATAGTGTATCATAACATTCAGAAAAGCTCCCACCATGACGTCTACTTTGATTTATCTATAATAATTGTCTATATTTATATTCCTATGCATTTTCAGTAGTCGGTTTATGGGGCGTTTTTATAAGCATTCTAGTTTGAAGTCTGCAAATGTAATTAGCAAAAATTACTGTTATGAACTTAAATTGGTTTTTGCATTAAATGTAATGAGTTAAAAAAGTTACCTGTTCTCTGATTTATGTCTTACAATTTTGCAAATCGGCGACTCTTCAAAATTGGATTTTGCATTCCAGATTTCTTTATTCCTGATCTTATATATGATTAATTGTAACAGTCCCATAATAAAAAAAAATTTGTTTTATTGTATATATTGATTTAATTCAGAAATACAATAGTATACTTAATATTAAAGTTAATATAATAATATGTATTCTATTTAAAATTTTTAAAATTATTTAATTGAGAGTGAACTGTCAGAACAATAGTATACATTGTGTCCCAAAAAAGTGGAACAAACATTTACACTATAGGATCAAAAGTACCTAGACGCTTTCGGATTTACACTTTTTATATATTTAATTTCTCCAGAAAGGCTAGAGCAACGGCACTTGTACGTCGACCATGTAAAGAATAGGCTTGAACTAACAATTTGCAATGAAGATCGATCACGAAGAATATTAAGAGACCGAAAAGAAGTTTGTGGAGACGAAAGGGGGTTTCGCCTCACCCCGTTTCACAGAAAGTTAATAAGGATTTGCAAATTTCATCAATGTTTATGCTTAATGCGCACATTTCTTACATGCATTTTCGTAAAAATAGCACATTTATTCTGAAACATATAAAGGTTTTCTTAAAAAATCCCAAATTTCCCTCACGATTTTTTTTGCATGTAATATGCAAAGTTTTCCAGAAAATATTACGAAAGTTAAGGAATATTTGACAATATGTTAGAGAAGCATTGTTAAAAAATGTGAAGTAAATACGTTGAATGTTAGAGAATGAGTATTTGTGGTAATTAAATATGGGTATTTGTAGTTAATAATTTTTTACTGCTAATGTGAGAGACGTAGTAAAATTTCTTTACAAACTTTAATGTCAGATGTATAAGGCAACTTAAATAGAAATTTCAGTTAAATACAGTTTAAATTGAGGAAGATATCCGCACTTTGGTATTAAGATTCACAGAAGGATATCAAGAATTGCAATGAGTAGAATTTCTGCTTCTCTCTTATAGAAAGAAAATGATGAGTGTTTTCCCACAAATTAATATTTCTTAAGTTTGAATCTTCGGATATCAATCTTCGAAAAGTAATTTAAATTAAGTATTTTATTTACAAGTATACTTGGGTTTTCAGCATATTTATTCTTTATTAAACTCTCTAAAATTATTCAAAAATTCAAGTTTAAAAAATGTAAATTTATGAAAAACCTTCATCGTTTTATTTTTTGCTCTGTTTTTGAACTTAGCCGAAACTGGATTTTTGGATATTCCTGTTTGGCGCTAGGCCAACTAATCCTCTCTTTTTTCTTTAATTTTCTTTCCCACTTCAATCTCACCCAAGGTTTGCCTTTTTCGGATAATTTGTGTTCCTTCGATTTCTATGTCTTTGGCTGCTTTTGCGTTTCGAATTTATTTACATGGTGCTTCAACGAGAACTTGTCTGATTATTACGCATTTGTTTTCTTTGCTTAGAAGTCGCTCACCGAAAATGATGCGACGGCATTCTTCTAAAATACAATTCAGATAATTACTAGGAAAATTTAGCTATTCAAAGTCAAGTTAATAATAATTTTGAAATGATTAGATACAATAATTTTATTAAAAGTAATATCAGCTGATAAAAATATTTATGCGAAAAATATTTTTTCTTATTTTCAACATTTTTAAAAATTTTCATCAGCGCCGGCCTTAGTTGATGGAGACCATTTTGGACCAAATGGAAACAATTTTGGATAACTTCGATATATTTAAGTTTTAATAAATAATATGTTATGTATAATTAAACATTGAAAACATTTCATAGATTAATTAATAATGTTTAATGTTAGAATTTTAATAATATTAAAATGATAATGTTAATAAATTTTCTAACTTAAAACTTTAATTTTTAAGGAAATGAAAAATGTGTGATTTTTTTATTGGATGCATTGTAATCAGTAAAGTTTTCGAGAAAATTAAGGGCCTTACGAAATTATTTTTTCGTGGTTACTTAGGAACGCAAACATCGGGCTATTTAAGCAACGAAAATGATTCAGAAACAAGAAAACAATTACAATTTCTAGATTTGACTTCGACTAAACAAACAGAAAAAAACGAATTACAGACGATATTTTAACATTATGTTAATAGGAAAACCAGGGGACGCCTGGAGAAAAGTACTTCTAATAACCCACGAGTTCGAATTAAAAGTGATCGAGTTAGCCAAGTTCCACTACAATAATAAAGCATCTTACTAATACTCATTCTAGCACTAGGAATGCATTTTTAATAGAGAAAAATGAATAAAAAGGAATATCTAATTTCGAAATTTTAATTTACGACAGTTCATAAAATTTCTGAAACAACATATGATTTGAAAAGAGTAATTATTAACATGTAAAACTGTACATACTTTAAGAGGATAATACTACATAATCTCAAGAATGAAGATGTTGCAATGCTAAATGTGTATGCGAAATTCACTAAACTTGACTTTCTTTCTGAAAGAAAAATAGTCAATAGCAGAACATTTATATACTAAAGTTGGGGAAGAAAAAATCAACGCATTCAGAGAAGCACAATAGAGAGAAACCTAAAATGTTCAGGTTTCAGGTGTCATTCAATCGGTTGTAATGAATGTTAGAAACTGCATAATTAAAATATATGTTCTTTTCTAATAACTTTAAAGAAACACCTTCAGACTGATTTAATACGGAGTTAATAGTACCCTGTTGCATAACAAATTGTATCCTTATGGTTTATACATCGAATTAATAAAATTTGGATGAAAAGTTTTTTTATAACATATATTACGATTAAACTAATACACGAAATTAAATAGATGAAAAATTGTAGGTATTTTTGGAGTTTTTCAAATATGTATTTTGATGACTATAATACCGAGAGTACTTAAATAATTATAAATTCCTTTTTTACTATGGAAAACAATTTTAGAGTAATTCATAAACATTTTTATAGCTTTAAAAATATAAAAAGAGGATGCGAAAATAATCCAACCGTATATATTGAAATTAAAACTGCCATTTTATTTTTTGCTAGTACTAATTAATTATTCTTTTAAATTAGTATAAATTGTGTTTAATTCTGAAGATTTAAAAAACAAAGTAATTTTGATTATTTACCTTTAAATAATCTAAAATAATAATAATGTGCGTTAACTGACAATAAATGTATTCTTAATTAAAAATATATCTACATTTCTGTGTGTCTACATTTTATGAGAGTCTCAAAAGCTGCTTGTCTTCAAAAGCTGCCAATATCTTAGGAGACACAAAAGCTGTCTCTGTTTATCAGGGTCGGCCACAACAACAGCGGGGCCTAGTGCAAAGTTGATTTGCGGGGCCTTGAAACAAATTCCATGCAGTAACATAATAATTCATTGCATTTTGCCATTTATTGTATTGCACAAACTGGTATATTAAGGACTTCAGGAATAAATTAAAATGATAAACAATTAAATTGTCATTAAAAAACATTTCAATTACAATCAAAATAATTCATAAATCAAATAACAAAAATAATTGCTGTAGAAACTCGAAAGGCGATGTGGAATGTGACTCGCTAGAATATGTTTACAATATTTTATGGGAATGAATATTTGAATGGCAAAATTTTAAGACAAATTTTGATTTCATTAAATAAATCGATGCAATCAAGATCGTCTTGCAAAGTCGCGTTTAGATCTTTGCAACAGTTAAGAAGATCATCTTCAGTAAGTTTATAAATATTACCCTAATTACATAAAAATCCATACGATGACTCATGTTCTTGATAAATTTAGAATCTTTTCTCAAAAAAAGTAGCATTATTGATCATGATTAAAAAATATTGAATTAGTAAAAATTATTCTGCAGATGAAATAAGCACACCGATTCCTTCAAAGCAAAATTTCTTTTTTTCCCCTCCAGTTCGTTGATTTTCAGATCCGGGTGTCGCTTTCAATTAACTCTTCAGCTATTTCCTTTCCAGTTATCAAAAGCAGATATGAATCCAAATTCATGATACTTTTCAAAAAATTTGAAAAGCCTTTTGAATGTGAATTTTCAGTACTGATATCTAAACTGAAATTTCGAAAAATGTTACAATATTTATTTCATTCAGTATGTCATACCAAATGACCAAACTTAATAAATATTCAAATAAAGTTTATTTTCGATTGATTGGATTTAGGACTTCGTTTTCATGACAGTAATATGTTTATAAAGGTATTCCAGAGAAAATTGCGGTAAATGGTATCTTTCCGAATTCCCACTTTTCGAAACGACGTTTCTTCGTCGTTTTTGATAATGGTTCCGGAGTAAGATATTCGACAGGCTCTTTTAACATATCCCAGCTTATCACAGAATTGTGATTGCAAAACTATTATGTATGTTTTATAAAGACACAAAAAATGAATTTGCATAAGATGATTTTAAAATATTTTCAATAATTAAATTCAAATTGTGACTTCCGAAAACTATATACTGTGCTTTGGAATTCTTTTACATGATAAGCGCTTTTACACGCCTTTATATAAAACATCTGTTATTAGCTCAGCTATCGTACCCCTGTCCCCGCGAGTTCCACAAATTAATTCCCCGCTTTTCCAATACGCATTCAATTTTGACCAATAAACCTTTTCCTGTCGAGTTTTTTACCATTTGAAAACAAATAAATCGTTCCTGTATATTCACATCACTTTCAAAGTCACCTTCACTAACATATCTTAAAACAAGAGATGATTGTTCTAGATGGCTCATGTCAGGGGTGTAATCCAATAAAATTGTGAAATTCTATAGCTTTCTTAACTAACTTTATTATATCCTTTCCAACTTTTTTTTAACCAAAGAGGAAATCAGTTTATCTTGTATATTATGAGATACATTGGAACGCGATGCTGATTCCATACAAAGATCCAAATGTTTTTTTATGAATGGGTCAAATATTGCAAGAAATGTTATGAGACCTAAGAAATTACCGTTGTGCGGTTTATGTAAAGCATTTCCACTTACCTTGAACGCCAAATTATGCTCTGATAAATATAAAATTGTAGCCATTATTAGTTTACAAACACATTTTAACGCTGTGTTTCGTTTTCAACTTTTTTTTTCGTGCTCTCTGTCAATAATGTTCCCCAGTTTGAAATCCTTTTCAAGTTGTATCCATTTGTGCATAATTATTTACAAATTAGTACAATCATTTGTACACAGTACAAACTATTTGTAGTTTTGTGCTTATTTCACGCCATTTTGTATGATAGCCATTCTAAATTTATCAGTTATAATTTCAAGCCAAGTACCAGGAACATTGATTTCGTCTTGGACGCTTTGTTGATTATGTTGAAGCTATGATTCCCGGAATAATTCATCTTATTCTTACAAAAAAATAAATAAATAAACCTCCGTCTGTAGGTTTCTCTCAGCTTCATAATTATCTTCCCTCTTTTCAATTTCTTTCAATCGCTTTCCTCTTCATTAAGACAAAAGGTGGCTTTTTAATGATCAGGATTGTTTTCTTGGATGTATACGACGCAATTTGATTTCCGCGATTTTGATTTTCTAGTAATTGTGAATTATGCATTTATTTAGTTTGTTGTACATTTTTGATTTTTAAAAATTTTGCAAGAGAGTTACACCTATTTTCCGGAATTTCTTCTTTCTTTCATAAAAAAAGAAATTTAGAAACTCTCTTTTAGTAGTCAGGTTCGCACAAACAACAAATATGTTATCCAGTAAATTTAATAATATATTACATTAAACATTGTTTTCCTTTTAAATACGAATATTTTATTTGTTTTTCACACCTCGCGAAAAAAACGTACGATAGCCGCTACAACGCACAATGAAATGCATTGCTTTTACTTTTCTCACTTTGAAGTCGGTTATGTAGTGAATCTCAAGCATTCAATCTGATGGTCGACGTGAAATGTTTACAAACATTTGCGTGATTATATTCAAATGCACATATATTCGGATTAATACAAAAAAAGGGGACATTTTGCAAAATTGGTCGGCGGCACGGGGAATAGAGCGATCGCACCGTTCGCACCTCCCTCGGGCCGGCCTGCTGATTATAGTAAACTTGATGTATACCCTTGTTAACAGATAGGAAACGTAAATACTCAGTCCTGTCAAGAAAATGTCGTTCCTTTGATGTAGGGTTCGCGGTTGAAAGTAAGAGACACCTCCTTTTTCTCGCTATATAAAAGCGGCATGCATTATTTGTAACGTAATACTTTTTACTTTTCTGTTGCAAGTTTTATATTTATTTTATTTATTACAGTAGGGAATATTGACCTGGACTATTGAATTAGGAATTGGTCAGTTGGCTCCAAGAACAAATTGTACACCATTGGTTTACAAACGAATTTAAAAACTTGAAAAGGATCGATTTTAAAAACACGAAAAAATTCCTGTGAATAATGTTTTGAAATCAAACAGACACTGCATTTTAATTTGAATAAGTTTGAGTGCATTCTTTGTTGCACTCTTGCGTGGTGCCATATTTTTAGCAATTGGCCCAATCGGCAAAAGGCTGGCCCTGATTTTCATCTATTGCAGATTTGTTCCGACATGAGTTGAATTATATTTTTACATTTATTTTCTCGGAATATAGAACACACACATTCTGATTGTATTGATCGACAATACGGTAGGCTGCTAGAAGTCAGGTTTTCGTAACAATTCGTGATGTGACCAGGGAGCCTTAAAAAAGAGGCCTGTCAGGTGATTAGTCACCTCAATTTAAATTAGCAATAGGGCCTCCAAATTTTGTATTTTTTTCTTTGTGGTATTTTCAGAGGTTTCGTTTGATTTACAAAAGCCATGTACTAGAATTAGTTCAATTTCAAATCAAGTATCGATTAAATTTTAGAAGATTATTCTTAGGCGGCGATTTTTTATTATTTTTTTTTCAAATTGTTTTACAGATCAGTGTGGACGAGTTTTATGCTATTAAGGTTGGCTGACTGATTCACGACTCAACAGGACTTGCAAGCTTGGATTGTGTTAAAATCGTTTTGTAATTCTCTTACCATTTTGTTAAAAAATGCTTTTAATATTTACTTTTTAATACGCGAAATATAGAAACCAACTCTTATAAATGTTACCGACAATTTAATGTTTTGGTAATTCGTTTTGCTTGATTGTTACTTGATTTTTTTATATAGAAAGTAAATTAAAATAAATAAAAAAATAGCTATACAAAAAAATACGCTTTGGGAGTTGGAGAGGGAAAGGCGATGCAATCTTGATGAATACTGTCTCACGCTTCATTGTAATCGGATTTCAAATTCAAAGCTCTTGTGCGCCTGCCATCTTATGTAAATTGGATGGCGTTGGATGTGTTTTTCAATTGGTGATAAAAATTTTGCATCTGTCACCTGTCTACTGAAAATATATTAGAAATACCTTAACCTATTTTGTGACATTTTTAGTTCATTTGATCAAAAAAGAGAGAAAACCCCATTTTTTTCTCTCAAAAATTCTGTTGCTTCGGTTTCCAATTCTACAATGATTTTCGTGTAAGATTTTTTTTCTAGTTTACAGTTTGTGACTTGATAAATGAAATACTCATAAATGAAGAAAAATCTCCTTTCATACATTTAATGAAAATATGTTAGAAACATTTAAACAATGCAGAACTATTCTATTACACAATGAAAGTTTACAGATTATTTTACTGTTTTACGGCCACGAGAAAAACCCTAGACACCAGACAGGCCGGTGGCGGTCGTTATGGAAACGGGATATTCCTCTGCATTTTGGGGGATGTGAAGGAAAGGGCTTTACTTCGTTTGGCGCAGATAGAACCAGCGGAAGTCTTATTTCGCTTTGTGCTTCAGTCGAAAACGAATTCCTCGCCTAACGAAGGAAGTTAGTTTTCCAAATGATGCGGTTTATTTTATACCCGTTTACATCCTTTCTTCGACTCGTCTATTTGAGACAACCCTCTTCAGGGTTTTTCTCCTGGCGGTAGGACAGTATATTCCCTGTACTGGGAAAGCTGCAGCCAGTGTCGTACCAGCATAAAGGGAACCCAGGGCAAATGCCGAAACTGAGCGCTCGCTCTTTTTCTTTTGAAATGCGATCCTCATTTTCTTTTCGGAAACTTCAGGCCGGGAATACAATGATTAAAAGTGCAAATAAACTTTAAAAAAAAACATAGAAAACAGTTTTGAGTTGATAGGATTTACAGATTACAATTTTTTAAACAAAATTTCACTAAATTTTCAGAGAAAATATGGCGCATTCTAACTTTATTCCCTTAAATATGGATGAAATAAAAAAAATCAAAGTTTTTGTCAGAGCCTTTAATATATTAGTTAAATATGAATAAAAAGCGTATAATAAAATATCTCGTATTTGAAAAATAATACAAAATGTGTAAAAATCTCTTAATCAATCGAAGAAACACCCATACGAATAAAAATGAATAATTAGGTACATTACTTTTTGCCCATATACAGTTTATATAAAAACTCTAAACATTGAAGTAAATCTTATGCTAACACAGATAAAATGAAACAAAAGAATTAGTGACAAATATATTTAATAATATTCATAATATAATTCATCCATAATTTAATTCATATATTTAAATATATTAATAGAAATTTACAACTAATACAGTTTAATATTGCTTTATCTAGCACCTTATGAGAAAGTTAAAATTCATTTCATGAAATTAAGGGATAAGCTATTGAAGAGAAAAATTTTTAATTCAAAAATGAATTAAAATTATAACGTTATTAATTTGTCTACGACGTGCAAAATTGCATTTCCTTATTATTTTAGTAGACATCATTTATGCCTATAAAAAAAACGTTACATTATGTCTGAAAAATTTGATGGCTTTCGTGTATCCGAAATGTTATAAATTTACCTTCCTAGGTTTTTCTGAAGCAGAAGTGTTTATAATTACAATACTTTAGTATTAAATTGTTTGTACATGTACTCTTAACATAAGGATAACAAACAAAAAAATATAACTACCATATTTACATATGCAAATAATTATTTTAGGTCGAGTATTACTAATTTAATGATTTGATAGGCAAACCAAATTTTAATGTGTTTGTTGGCCATAAAATTAATTGGTGACATAGAGTAACTCAGAGAGAAAGGAAAACGCTTCACATAACGGCATGAATTGAATTTCTCTTCTTTATATATTTGTTCATGTTAATTATTAAAGATATCGCTTTAATTTATCTTGATTTCAACGTCAATGCGGACTGATAATTTTAACCACCAATTTCAGAACTTCAAACGGTCTTCTCTCTCTCAATAAGTTTTTTACTTTTTGTTTGCGTTTGGCAGAAGAACTACAACTCAAATTTAAAATAAGCATCGTCACATTTTCATCATACAAATTAGGCAAATATTCAGTACTAAAACAATGAAAAGATAGCAAACTTATGTCTTTTAAAGTTGCTAGAGTGCTCTTACACTACGCGAAAAATGCAGGTATATTTTCCTTTCAACACTTTTCGCTGAATGCCGATTGGAAATAGGAATGGCATTTTAGCTAAACATTTATCACTAACTTCCGAAGAAACTGATATCGAGTCAGTCTGAATCAGAAATACCGTGATAAACCATCAAAAACCTTGCGGTGATAAACCATTCCTAATTATGTTGCCTTATCTCCCACCCCACCGAGACAATAATTTGAGTCTTGGTGCGGTAGGAGTTCTAAACGAGATTTTAACCCTCTAAGCGATTTACATGTATTTTTCCGTTTCTCATATTGAGTTCAAAAGAAGGTTTTCATGTTCCTATGTATAATTTCTCAAACTATCATGGATAAAATATTTTTAAGATTTCAGACACTTTATTAAACTCAATAAAGATTCAATTTTTCACATTGAAAGCAAATTTTTAAGACTTTAAAGCTAGTACATCAAAATAGCTAACCGCTCAGAGGGTTAATTTTATGATGAGGGCAGGGCATTTGGTCAGCAAACCTCCGAAACATAATATTATTTGGTATTATGTCGCAGCTTGAGGTTTCAGGGTTCTAAAAATGACTATATCATTAAGATTTTCCCACACTTTATTGAAACCATTTCAATTTTTAAGAATCTTGGGAATAAAAGCTACACACAAAAAAAAACACTACTTTTCTATTAAATACAAGCAAACGATTTCTAAATTTTGCGCCCAAGGCTCGTGCCCTACCTGCCCCACCCTAGTTATGCCACTGGCTGCAGTCACTATAATAACAGGATTGTCTCACAATAATTATTTTTTTATTGGCATACACTAATCAGATTTCAAAGTAAAGCTGCATAAACATCTCATAATATCAGTAAAACGAAAGTATTTAGCGAAAAAATTGTTTAAATGCTTATTAAAAATGAATTGGAAATTTATTCGGTCCCTTCATTCTTTTCTATATTCAATTTGTATATTAATAGACCTTTTAAATTCACCACTTTTTTTAAAATACAGATTAGTTTATAAATGCATATTTTTAATCCTCGCAATTGCACCAGTTTATAATTTGAAATAGGATTGATATTAGTTAACGAATATCTAGGATCTTGAGTTCAAAGGCGATCCAATGTCATTTTAATAAGAGATTTTGTTTAATATTGAGCACAAATGAAACAACGACGGAAATCTATATGTGAACTTGACTTGTGTCTATTGAAATGCTTGTTATATCTTTATGTGTGGCTTGGAGCGAGTTGAGATTTCGTCTACAGATCGAGATACGTCGATGTAAATATAAAAGTTCACGCTTTTTAGTTAAAGGAGTATGGTTTGAACTGATTCATAAAGATGCTTTATTTTTCAAATGTTTAAAAGTTTTATTTTGACTTGCATTTTTTTTTTATTCATTCCCTTGCGTCTTTACTTTTTGCTTCGAGTTCCATTACCTGTAAAAAAGTTCATGATTTTCGATTAATGGATGCAGTGGTTTAGCGACCGGCCGGCAAGATGGCACAGATATGTCGGGCGCCTAGATTAGTGGTCGACATGGAGACAAGACATTAGTGTGTTTTATGTCACTTTTTAAGCCGAATATCACGAGAGGGCGAAAAATATATACCATGACTTAGGCGGCGTT
>BGPR01042375.1:0-13280 GCA_013235015.1 Araneus ventricosus | reverse complement strand
AACGCCGCCTAAGTCATGGTATATATTTTTCGCCCTCTCGTGATATTCGGCTTAAAAAGTGACATAAAACACACTAATGTCTTGTCTCCATGTCGACCACTAATCTAGGCGCCCGACATATCTGTGCCATCTTGCCGGCCGGTCGCTAAACCACTGCATCCATTAATCGAAAATCATGAACTTTTTTACAGGTAATGGAACTCGAAGCAAAAAGTAAAGACGCAAGGGAATGAATAAAAAAAAAATGCAAGTCAAAATAAAACTTTTAAACATTTGAAAAATAAAGCATCTTTATGAATCAGTTCAAACCATACTCCTTTAACTAAAAAGCGTGAACTTTTATATTTACATCGACGTATCTCGATCTGTAGACGAAATCTCAACTCGCTCCAAGCCACACATAAAGATATAACAAGCATTTCAATAGACACAAGTCAAGTTCACATATAGATTTCCGTCGTTGTTTCATTTGTGCTCAATATTAAACAAAATCTCTTATTAAAATGACATTGGATCGCCTTTGAACTCAAGATCCTAGATATTCGTTAACTAATATCAATCCTATTTCAAATTATAAACTGGTGCAATTGCGAGGATTAAAAATATGCATTTATAAACTAATCTGTATTTTAAAAAAAGTGGTGAATTTAAAAGGTCTATTAATATACAAATTGAATATAGAAAAGAATGAAGGGACCGAATAAATTTCCAATTCATTTTTAATAAGCATTTAAACAATTTTTTCGCTAAATACTTTCGTTTTACTGATATTATGAGATGTTTATGCAGCTTTACTTTGAAATCTGATTAGTGTATGCCAATAAAAAAATAATTATTGTGAGACAATCCTGTTATTATAGTGACTGCAGCCAGTGGCATAACTAGGGTGGGGCAGGTAGGGCACGAGCCTTGGGCGCAAAATTTAGAAATCGTTTGCTTGTATTTAATAGAAAAGTAGTGTTTTTTTTTGTGTGTAGCTTTTATTCCCAAGATTCTTAAAAATTGAAATGGTTTCAATAAAGTGTGGGAAAATCTTAATGATATAGTCATTTTTAGAACCCTGAAACCTCAAGCTGCGACATAATACCAAATAATATTATGTTTCGGAGGTTTGCTGACCAAATGCCCTGCCCTCATCATAAAATTAACCCTCTGAGCGGTTAGCTATTTTGATGTACTAGCTTTAAAGTCTTAAAAATTTGCTTTCAATGTGAAAAATTGAATCTTTATTGAGTTTAATAAAGTGTCTGAAATCTTAAAAATATTTTATCCATGATAGTTTGAGAAATTATACATAGGAACATGAAAACCTTCTTTTGAACTCAATATGAGAAACGGAAAAATACATGTAAATCGCTTAGAGGGTTAAAATCTCGTTTAGAACTCCTACCGCACCAAGACTCAAATTATTGTCTCGGTGGGGTGGGAGATAAGGCAACATAATTAGGAATGGTTTATCACCGCAAGGTTTTTGATGGTTTATCACGGTATTTCTGATTCAGACTGACTCGATATCAGTTTCTTCGGAAGTTAGTGATAAATGTTTAGCTAAAATGCCATTCCTATTTCCAATCGGCATTCAGCGAAAAGTGTTGAAAGGAAAATATACCTGCATTTTTCGCGTAGTGTAAGAGCACTCTAGCAACTTTAAAAGACATAAGTTTGCTATCTTTTCATTGTTTTAGTACTGAATATTTGCCTAATTTGTATGATGAAAATGTGACGATGCTTATTTTAAATTTGAGTTGTAGTTCTTCTGCCAAACGCAAACAAAAAGTAAAAAACTTATTGAGAGAGAGAAGACCGTTTGAAGTTCTGAAATTGGTGGTTAAAATTATCAGTCCGCATTGACGTTGAAATCAAGATAAATTAAAGCGATATCTTTAATAATTAACATGAACAAATATATAAAGAAGAGAAATTCAATTCATGCCGTTATGTGAAGCGTTTTCCTTTCTCTCTGAGTTACTCTATGTCACCAATTAATTTTATGGCCAACAAACACATTAAAATTTGGTTTGCCTATCAAATCATTAAATTAGTAATACTCGACCTAAAATAATTATTTGCATATGTAAATATGGTAGTTATATTTTTTTGTTTGTTATCCTTATGTTAAGAGTACATGTACAAACAATTTAATACTAAAGTATTGTAATTATAAACACTTCTGCTTCAGAAAAACCTAGGAAGGTAAATTTATAACATTTCGGATACACGAAAGCCATCAAATTTTTCAGACATAATGTAACGTTTTTTTTATAGGCATAAATGATGTCTACTAAAATAATAAGGAAATGCAATTTTGCACGTCGTAGACAAATTAATAACGTTATAATTTTAATTCATTTTTGAATTAAAAATTTTTCTCTTCAATAGCTTATCCCTTAATTTCATGAAATGAATTTTAACTTTCTCATAAGGTGCTAGATAAAGCAATATTAAACTGTATTAGTTGTAAATTTCTATTAATATATTTAAATATATGAATTAAATTATGGATGAATTATATTATGAATATTATTAAATATATTTGTCACTAATTCTTTTGTTTCATTTTATCTGTGTTAGCATAAGATTTACTTCAATGTTTAGAGTTTTTATATAAACTGTATATGGGCAAAAAGTAATGTACCTAATTATTCATTTTTATTCGTATGGGTGTTTCTTCGATTGATTAAGAGATTTTTACACATTTTGTATTATTTTTCAAATACGAGATATTTTATTATACGCTTTTTATTCATATTTAACTAATATATTAAAGGCTCTGACAAAAACTTTGATTTTTTTTATTTCATCCATATTTAAGGGAATAAAGTTAGAATGCGCCATATTTTCTCTGAAAATTTAGTGAAATTTTGTTTAAAAAATTGTAATCTGTAAATCCTATCAACTCAAAACTGTTTTCTATGTTTTTTTTTAAAGTTTATTTGCACTTTTAATCATTGTATTCCCGGCCTGAAGTTTCCGAAAAGAAAATGAGGATCGCATTTCAAAAGAAAAAGAGCGAGCGCTCAGTTTCGGCATTTGCCCTGGGTTCCCTTTATGCTGGTACGACACTGGCTGCAGCTTTCCCAGTACAGGGAATATACTGTCCTACCGCCAGGAGAAAAACCCTGAAGAGGGTTGTCTCAAATAGACGAGTCGAAGAAAGGATGTAAACGGGTATAAAATAAACCGCATCATTTGGAAAACTAACTTCCTTCGTTAGGCGAGGAATTCGTTTTCGACTGAAGCACAAAGCGAAATAAGACTTCCGCTGGTTCTATCTGCGCCAAACGAAGTAAAGCCCTTTCCTTCACATCCCCCAAAATGCAGAGGAATATCCCGTTTCCATAACGACCGCCACCGGCCTGTCTGGTGTCTAGGGTTTTTCTCGTGGCCGTAAAACAGTAAAATAATCTGTAAACTTTCATTGTGTAATAGAATAGTTCTGCATTGTTTAAATGTTTCTAACATATTTTCATTAAATGTATGAAAGGAGATTTTTCTTCATTTATGAGTATTTCATTTATCAAGTCACAAACTGTAAACTAGAAAAAAAATCTTACACGAAAATCATTGTAGAATTGGAAACCGAAGCAACAGAATTTTTGAGAGAAAAAAATGGGGTTTTCTCTCTTTTTTGATCAAATGAACTAAAAATGTCACAAAATAGGTTAAGGTATTTCTAATATATTTTCAGTAGACAGGTGACAGATGCAAAATTTTTATCACCAATTGAAAAACACATCCAACGCCATCCAATTTACATAAGATGGCAGGCGCACAAGAGCTTTGAATTTGAAATCCGATTACAATGAAGCGTGAGACAGTATTCATCAAGATTGCATCGCCTTTCCCTCTCCAACTCCCAAAGCGTATTTTTTTGTATAGCTATTTTTTTATTTATTTTAATTTACTTTCTATATAAAAAAATCAAGTAACAATCAAGCAAAACGAATTACCAAAACATTAAATTGTCGGTAACATTTATAAGAGTTGGTTTCTATATTTCGCGTATTAAAAAGTAAATATTAAAAGCATTTTTTAACAAAATGGTAAGAGAATTACAAAACGATTTTAACACAATCCAAGCTTGCAAGTCCTGTTGAGTCGTGAATCAGTCAGCCAACCTTAATAGCATAAAACTCGTCCACACTGATCTGTAAAACAATTTGAAAAAAAAATAATAAAAAATCGCCGCCTAAGAATAATCTTCTAAAATTTAATCGATACTTGATTTGAAATTGAACTAATTCTAGTACATGGCTTTTGTAAATCAAACGAAACCTCTGAAAATACCACAAAGAAAAAAATACAAAATTTGGAGGCCCTATTGCTAATTTAAATTGAGGTGACTAATCACCTGACAGGCCTCTTTTTTAAGGCTCCCTGGTCACATCACGAATTGTTACGAAAACCTGACTTCTAGCAGCCTACCGTATTGTCGATCAATACAATCAGAATGTGTGTGTTCTATATTCCGAGAAAATAAATGTAAAAATATAATTCAACTCATGTCGGAACAAATCTGCAATAGATGAAAATCAGGGCCAGCCTTTTGCCGATTGGGCCAATTGCTAAAAATATGGCACCACGCAAGAGTGCAACAAAGAATGCACTCAAACTTATTCAAATTAAAATGCAGTGTCTGTTTGATTTCAAAACATTATTCACAGGAATTTTTTCGTGTTTTTAAAATCGATCCTTTTCAAGTTTTTAAATTCGTTTGTAAACCAATGGTGTACAATTTGTTCTTGGAGCCAACTGACCAATTCCTAATTCAATAGTCCAGGTCAATATTCCCTACTGTAATAAATAAAATAAATATAAAACTTGCAACAGAAAAGTAAAAAGTATTACGTTACAAATAATGCATGCCGCTTTTATATAGCGAGAAAAAGGAGGTGTCTCTTACTTTCAACCGCGAACCCTACATCAAAGGAACGACATTTTCTTGACAGGACTGAGTATTTACGTTTCCTATCTGTTAACAAGGGTATACATCAAGTTTACTATAATCAGCAGGCCGGCCCGAGGGAGGTGCGAACGGTGCGATCGCTCTATTCCCCGTGCCGCCGACCAATTTTGCAAAATGTCCCCTTTTTTTGTATTAATCCGAATATATGTGCATTTGAATATAATCACGCAAATGTTTGTACACATTTCACGTCGACCTTCCGATTGGATGCTTGAGATTCACTACATAACCGACTTCAAAGTGAGAAAAGTAAAAGCAATGCATTTCATTGTGCGTTGTAGCGGCTATCGTACGTTTTTTTCGCGAGGTGTGAAAAACAAATAAAATATTCGTATTTAAAAGGAAAACAATGTTTAATGTAATATATTATTAAATTTACTGGATAACATATTTGTTGTTTGTGCGAACCTGACTACTAAAAGAGAGTTTCTAAATTTCTTTTTTTATGAAAGAAAGAAGAAATTCCGGAAAATAGGTGTAACTCTCTTGCAAAATTTTTAAAAATCAAAAATGTACAACAAACTAAATAAATGCATAATTCACAATTACTAGAAAATCAAAATCGCGGAAATCAAATTGCGTCGTATACATCCAAGAAAACAATCCTGATCATTAAAAAGCCACCTTTTGTCTTAATGAAGAGGAAAGCGATTGAAAGAAATTGAAAAGAGGGAAGATAATTATGAAGCTGAGAGAAACCTACAGACGGAGGTTTATTTATTTATTTTTTTGTAAGAATAAGATGAATTATTCCGGGAATCATAGCTTCAACATAATCAACAAAGCGTCCAAGACGAAATCAATGTTCCTGGTACTTGGCTTGAAATTATAACTGATAAATTTAGAATGGCTATCATACAAAATGGCGTGAAATAAGCACAAAACTACAAATAGTTTGTACTGTGTACAAATGATTGTACTAATTTGTAAATAATTATGCACAAATGGATACAACTTGAAAAGGATTTCAAACTGGGGAACATTATTGACAGAGAGCACGAAAAAAAAAGTTGAAAACGAAACACAGCGTTAAAATGTGTTTGTAAACTAATAATGGCTACAATTTTATATTTATCAGAGCATAATTTGGCGTTCAAGGTAAGTGGAAATGCTTTACATAAACCGCACAACGGTAATTTCTTAGGTCTCATAACATTTCTTGCAATATTTGACCCATTCATAAAAAAACATTTGGATCTTTGTATGGAATCAGCATCGCGTTCCAATGTATCTCATAATATACAAGATAAACTGATTTCCTCTTTGGTTAAAAAAAAGTTGGAAAGGATATAATAAAGTTAGTTAAGAAAGCTATAGAATTTCACAATTTTATTGGATTACACCCCTGACATGAGCCATCTAGAACAATCATCTCTTGTTTTAAGATATGTTAGTGAAGGTGACTTTGAAAGTGATGTGAATATACAGGAACGATTTATTTGTTTTCAAATGGTAAAAAACTCGACAGGAAAAGGTTTATTGGTCAAAATTGAATGCGTATTGGAAAAGCGGGGAATTAATTTGTGGAACTCGCGGGGACAGGGGTACGATAGCTGAGCTAATAACAGATGTTTTATATAAAGGCGTGTAAAAGCGCTTATCATGTAAAAGAATTCCAAAGCACAGTATATAGTTTTCGGAAGTCACAATTTGAATTTAATTATTGAAAATATTTTAAAATCATCTTATGCAAATTCATTTTTTGTGTCTTTATAAAACATACATAATAGTTTTGCAATCACAATTCTGTGATAAGCTGGGATATGTTAAAAGAGCCTGTCGAATATCTTACTCCGGAACCATTATCAAAAACGACGAAGAAACGTCGTTTCGAAAAGTGGGAATTCGGAAAGATACCATTTACCGCAATTTTCTCTGGAATACCTTTATAAACATATTACTGTCATGAAAACGAAGTCCTAAATCCAATCAATCGAAAATAAACTTTATTTGAATATTTATTAAGTTTGGTCATTTGGTATGACATACTGAATGAAATAAATATTGTAACATTTTTCGAAATTTCAGTTTAGATATCAGTACTGAAAATTCACATTCAAAAGGCTTTTCAAATTTTTTGAAAAGTATCATGAATTTGGATTCATATCTGCTTTTGATAACTGGAAAGGAAATAGCTGAAGAGTTAATTGAAAGCGACACCCGGATCTGAAAATCAACGAACTGGAGGGGAAAAAAAGAAATTTTGCTTTGAAGGAATCGGTGTGCTTATTTCATCTGCAGAATAATTTTTACTAATTCAATATTTTTTAATCATGATCAATAATGCTACTTTTTTTGAGAAAAGATTCTAAATTTATCAAGAACATGAGTCATCGTATGGATTTTTATGTAATTAGGGTAATATTTATAAACTTACTGAAGATGATCTTCTTAACTGTTGCAAAGATCTAAACGCGACTTTGCAAGACGATCTTGATTGCATCGATTTATTTAATGAAATCAAAATTTGTCTTAAAATTTTGCCATTCAAATATTCATTCCCATAAAATATTGTAAACATATTCTAGCGAGTCACATTCCACATCGCCTTTCGAGTTTCTACAGCAATTATTTTTGTTATTTGATTTATGAATTATTTTGATTGTAATTGAAATGTTTTTTAATGACAATTTAATTGTTTATCATTTTAATTTATTCCTGAAGTCCTTAATATACCAGTTTGTGCAATACAATAAATGGCAAAATGCAATGAATTATTATGTTACTGCATGGAATTTGTTTCAAGGCCCCGCAAATCAACTTTGCACTAGGCCCCGCTGTTGTTGTGGCCGACCCTGATAAACAGAGACAGCTTTTGTGTCTCCTAAGATATTGGCAGCTTTTGAAGACAAGCAGCTTTTGAGACTCTCATAAAATGTAGACACACAGAAATGTAGATATATTTTTAATTAAGAATACATTTATTGTCAGTTAACGCACATTATTATTATTTTAGATTATTTAAAGGTAAATAATCAAAATTACTTTGTTTTTTAAATCTTCAGAATTAAACACAATTTATACTAATTTAAAAGAATAATTAATTAGTACTAGCAAAAAATAAAATGGCAGTTTTAATTTCAATATATACGGTTGGATTATTTTCGCATCCTCTTTTTATATTTTTAAAGCTATAAAAATGTTTATGAATTACTCTAAAATTGTTTTCCATAGTAAAAAAGGAATTTATAATTATTTAAGTACTCTCGGTATTATAGTCATCAAAATACATATTTGAAAAACTCCAAAAATACCTACAATTTTTCATCTATTTAATTTCGTGTATTAGTTTAATCGTAATATATGTTATAAAAAAACTTTTCATCCAAATTTTATTAATTCGATGTATAAACCATAAGGATACAATTTGTTATGCAACAGGGTACTATTAACTCCGTATTAAATCAGTCTGAAGGTGTTTCTTTAAAGTTATTAGAAAAGAACATATATTTTAATTATGCAGTTTCTAACATTCATTACAACCGATTGAATGACACCTGAAACCTGAACATTTTAGGTTTCTCTCTATTGTGCTTCTCTGAATGCGTTGATTTTTTCTTCCCCAACTTTAGTATATAAATGTTCTGCTATTGACTATTTTTCTTTCAGAAAGAAAGTCAAGTTTAGTGAATTTCGCATACACATTTAGCATTGCAACATCTTCATTCTTGAGATTATGTAGTATTATCCTCTTAAAGTATGTACAGTTTTACATGTTAATAATTACTCTTTTCAAATCATATGTTGTTTCAGAAATTTTATGAACTGTCGTAAATTAAAATTTCGAAATTAGATATTCCTTTTTATTCATTTTTCTCTATTAAAAATGCATTCCTAGTGCTAGAATGAGTATTAGTAAGATGCTTTATTATTGTAGTGGAACTTGGCTAACTCGATCACTTTTAATTCGAACTCGTGGGTTATTAGAAGTACTTTTCTCCAGGCGTCCCCTGGTTTTCCTATTAACATAATGTTAAAATATCGTCTGTAATTCGTTTTTTTCTGTTTGTTTAGTCGAAGTCAAATCTAGAAATTGTAATTGTTTTCTTGTTTCTGAATCATTTTCGTTGCTTAAATAGCCCGATGTTTGCGTTCCTAAGTAACCACGAAAAAATAATTTCGTAAGGCCCTTAATTTTCTCGAAAACTTTACTGATTACAATGCATCCAATAAAAAAATCACACATTTTTCATTTCCTTAAAAATTAAAGTTTTAAGTTAGAAAATTTATTAACATTATCATTTTAATATTATTAAAATTCTAACATTAAACATTATTAATTAATCTATGAAATGTTTTCAATGTTTAATTATACATAACATATTATTTATTAAAACTTAAATATATCGAAGTTATCCAAAATTGTTTCCATTTGGTCCAAAATGGTCTCCATCAACTAAGGCCGGCGCTGATGAAAATTTTTAAAAATGTTGAAAATAAGAAAAAATATTTTTCGCATAAATATTTTTATCAGCTGATATTACTTTTAATAAAATTATTGTATCTAATCATTTCAAAATTATTATTAACTTGACTTTGAATAGCTAAATTTTCCTAGTAATTATCTGAATTGTATTTTAGAAGAATGCCGTCGCATCATTTTCGGTGAGCGACTTCTAAGCAAAGAAAACAAATGCGTAATAATCAGACAAGTTCTCGTTGAAGCACCATGTAAATAAATTCGAAACGCAAAAGCAGCCAAAGACATAGAAATCGAAGGAACACAAATTATCCGAAAAAGGCAAACCTTGGGTGAGATTGAAGTGGGAAAGAAAATTAAAGAAAAAAGAGAGGATTAGTTGGCCTAGCGCCAAACAGGAATATCCAAAAATCCAGTTTCGGCTAAGTTCAAAAACAGAGCAAAAAATAAAACGATGAAGGTTTTTCATAAATTTACATTTTTTAAACTTGAATTTTTGAATAATTTTAGAGAGTTTAATAAAGAATAAATATGCTGAAAACCCAAGTATACTTGTAAATAAAATACTTAATTTAAATTACTTTTCGAAGATTGATATCCGAAGATTCAAACTTAAGAAATATTAATTTGTGGGAAAACACTCATCATTTTCTTTCTATAAGAGAGAAGCAGAAATTCTACTCATTGCAATTCTTGATATCCTTCTGTGAATCTTAATACCAAAGTGCGGATATCTTCCTCAATTTAAACTGTATTTAACTGAAATTTCTATTTAAGTTGCCTTATACATCTGACATTAAAGTTTGTAAAGAAATTTTACTACGTCTCTCACATTAGCAGTAAAAAATTATTAACTACAAATACCCATATTTAATTACCACAAATACTCATTCTCTAACATTCAACGTATTTACTTCACATTTTTTAACAATGCTTCTCTAACATATTGTCAAATATTCCTTAACTTTCGTAATATTTTCTGGAAAACTTTGCATATTACATGCAAAAAAAATCGTGAGGGAAATTTGGGATTTTTTAAGAAAACCTTTATATGTTTCAGAATAAATGTGCTATTTTTACGAAAATGCATGTAAGAAATGTGCGCATTAAGCATAAACATTGATGAAATTTGCAAATCCTTATTAACTTTCTGTGAAACGGGGTGAGGCGAAACCCCCTTTCGTCTCCACAAACTTCTTTTCGGTCTCTTAATATTCTTCGTGATCGATCTTCATTGCAAATTGTTAGTTCAAGCCTATTCTTTACATGGTCGACGTACAAGTGCCGTTGCTCTAGCCTTTCTGGAGAAATTAAATATATAAAAAGTGTAAATCCGAAAGCGTCTAGGTACTTTTGATCCTATAGTGTAAATGTTTGTTCCACTTTTTTGGGACACAATGTATACTATTGTTCTGACAGTTCACTCTCAATTAAATAATTTTAAAAATTTTAAATAGAATACATATTATTATATTAACTTTAATATTAAGTATACTATTGTATTTCTGAATTAAATCAATATATACAATAAAACAAATTTTTTTTTATTATGGGACTGTTACAATTAATCATATATAAGATCAGGAATAAAGAAATCTGGAATGCAAAATCCAATTTTGAAGAGTCGCCGATTTGCAAAATTGTAAGACATAAATCAGAGAACAGGTAACTTTTTTAACTCATTACATTTAATGCAAAAACCAATTTAAGTTCATAACAGTAATTTTTGCTAATTACATTTGCAGACTTCAAACTAGAATGCTTATAAAAACGCCCCATAAACCGACTACTGAAAATGCATAGGAATATAAATATAGACAATTATTATAGATAAATCAAAGTAGACGTCATGGTGGGAGCTTTTCTGAATGTTATGATACACTATGCACTAGCTTCTCAGTCATCCGGCCCCTTCTTATATTCCAACGTTTCTTGCCGGATATCGACTTCCTGTTTTAAAGCAAAACGAGGACTATTTTCCCGGATTACTACCCAGATAGCAATTTTAGTTTGCAGCAAAGTTGCAGCAATCTGCGAATTTGCAAAAAAATTGACATGACAAGAGTGAAAGCTTGAAACAAGTTTGCAGCACGTTAACGCAAGCTTCGAAGTCACCACGCGTCAAACTTGTCACAAATTTGTCACGTCAAACTATAGCAAGAAACAGAGTACGCAGGAAAGCTTCGAATTCGGACCCCCGACAGCCCATTTCGTAGCCAATCGCAGTAGCCACTCAGCCAGCTGCACTCTTGGAGGAGAAGATAGATTGCGCTAATAGTTCGTGCATCTACACGTTTTATTGTAAAGTGTTTTCTTGACTTCGTTAATTTTTTAAATTTTGAGTTGAGAATATGATTTGAAGTCAAAGAAAGAGCGATTTTCGCTAATAACTACGTTTTGTCAGTAGAATGAATTGTGAAATTAGGGTTCAAAAGTAATTGCTTTTAAAATGGGACAAAATGTATGTTATTATTTTTCAAATACCATCGACTGTTTTTAGGTTTAATTTTGTTTAAAAGCATTAAAATTTCAGCATTAAGAAAAAGGCGATATACTTTTCTTTAAAGTGCGAGTTCTATATTTAGTAAAAAAGATGGAAATTGTTTCAATTTTTTTTATAAAAAAGTTTTTTTACAAATTATCATTGATTTATTGAATTAATAAAAAAGAAGGACGATCTAGGAGATGCTATTAAAAATCTTTAATAAAAACAGAGACAAAATCTACTTTGCATTAAACTTGTTTTGTAATCATTGTGTGAAGTTCGTCATATCTTCACAGCAAACTTGCATTGCAAGGAGGGGTGGCGCTAGTTGTCTATTTTCGCCGTAACAAGCCGAAAGCAAACCTGTGGCAAACTTGTTTTGAAAGAGAGGGCGGCGATTCTGCCCTATTATTTTGTAGCAGTTTCGCTACAACATCGACGCTTCAAATTTCCCATAACAAGATAATATCAAGTAAAAATCAAACTTGCTGTAAATGTACGTTCTATCTGGGTAAGAGCCTATTGTTTCAGTTCCCTCGATAATCGCTGGATGGCGCTGAGTACGTATTCATTACTGAAAGGATGGCAATGTTGTTAAGTATGATAACTTGTATATAACGAAGTAAATAACCAAATGAGTCAGATACATCTTATAAAACATATTAAATTATTTCCTAAATCAAGAGAATACTTTTTAGTAAATGAAACTTTCTTTCAACTTTTCAACAAACGTTTCCACGGCACAATTTGAAAAGAACTAAGAATTAACGGATAATGACACAAAGGAAATTGAATTTTATGTTTAACAGTCAATCTTGCAGGTGAAGAATTTTCAAAAACATTTTTAACATGCAATTATGTTAAAATAATACTTGTAAAATAATTACATCTCATATGATATATACTGACTTCGTAAGAGAGCGTTCAAATTCATAAATATCAAATGCGTTTTGTAATTACATGTAATAAATAATATTTCAATTACCACTTTTTTTAAAATTAGAATACTTTTATATATTTACTGTGTTATCTAATCTGCAGTCTAGTTCTATGTGGAATTGGAAATAATTTAAAAACCGGCATATTTGATGCTGGTGATTTCTGTGAAACAACGCGTCGGTCTCTGATAGTGTTCCTTAAACATCGATAGTTCAGCTATCGATAGTCCAGTCGATAGTTTTCCCAACTATCGACTGAAACTATCGATAGTTTTTAAGCTATCGATAGTAGGTATAAATGAGACATGAATACGTATGTAACGTAAGTATACATGAAACGTAAGTGCATATGTAACGTACGTCTGAAACGTACATATGTAACTTACGTCATACGTATATATGAAGCATGCGTACGTATGTGACGTACGTAAATATGAAATATGTGTTTTTATGTAACGTACGTCAAACGTA
>BGPR01042374.1:0-13281 GCA_013235015.1 Araneus ventricosus | reverse complement strand
GCATTCAGGGAAATGGAGTCATCGTCCGACATGATTGGTTGTTTTCAATTTTTTTTTCTCTCGTTTCTTTTTTCTTTGATCCGAAAACATGCAATATAACAAAAAGACTAAATATTTGAATGCATGATAGCGAACAGTGAAAAACCCGCTATCAAAACCTAAATGTTTTATTGTTCTAATTCATTACGATTTGACATGACGTTTAAAAGATATATTTAATTTTTAGAAGATATATAATAATATTCTTATAGAACTACAAAAATGGAATAAGTAATTTCACGAACTAACACATATGCGTAATGTTAGTCTCTCGAGAAAAAAATTATTTCAGATACAGATCAGTATCAAGCATTCTATTCCTTTGTAGGTTTATTTAAATAACACATTTTGTAGTTAAACACAAACTGGCCGTTTAAACCGTTTAAAACAAAACATTGCAATTTCTCATTGAGACACTTTGGAAGTCTCATAATCTTTTCCTGTTGATTTTTTATGTTCCAATTTCTTTTTAAAAAGCAGTGGTGTTTTTCATTTTAAATATTTCCTAGAAACAATGAAACTTTAAGAAATTTAAATGTTTGACATTCCGTTTAGCAGAATAGACAAGGTGAAATTTTTAAAAGATCGTAAAATAATTTCTTGAATTTATTTATTTGTTTCAAATTCTATTTAATGAATTCTTTTAAATGAAGTAATTTTTGCGATTTATTTATCTATTCTGAATTCTCTCGATTAAAACAAAGCAATTTTCAAGTTTCTTTATTTGTCTGGAATTTTGATTCTTGAAGCAAAATAATATTTCAACTTTATTTATTTATTTTTTTATTTCTATTTATCAACTAAACCATAAATATATGATTTTCAGTTACACCATCAAAATTCATTTTCCGCTCTTATTTCTGTTTGGTAAGCAAATAAAAATTTCATCTGTTTATGTCATAGCTAAATGAATTGTTAATTTTAAAATATTCATCAAACTCCATATTTTTATTTTTTTTACAATTCTGTTAACAAAACCAACTACAAGTAAATGGTTTGCATTAACACCATCGAAATAAGATTTCAAACAATTTAAAATTTGATACCGTTATCTGAGATAGGAACCACTATCACAGAAGAAAGGGATAGAACCAAAAACAAAAATAATTAATACAGATTAAATAATAAAAAATAAAAAATTCCAAATATCCACAGGAATTTTCTTAACACACTTGAAAATGATGAAATAGAAAAATAATTCAAATTACTAATACATAATAATAATAAATATATATAAAAAAGAACGTTTTTAAATATAAAGTCATTCAGAGTTTTTAACCACAGATTGAGAAGAAAACTGTCCTAATACAAAAATAGAATTGAGAAATATAAAACTGATCCAAGATTAAGTAATAAAAAACAATACAAAATAGCCACAACAATTTCATAATCATGCATAACAATAATTTAATAATGATGAAATAGCGATGATAATTCAAATTATCTAAACATAATTGAATTTAATAATAATAAAGAAATAGTAAAAAGAACTCTATTAAAAATATTAAACATTTTAAATTACCATTAGAGAAGAAAACCTTCCTAAAACAAAAAGCGATAGAAAAAGTTAATAGAGCGAAAGGAATAACTAAAAATAATAATTAGAAAATAAATGAAATGAAATAGCTGCAATAATTTAATACACATGCAAAATAATAATGATAAATTCATATTAAAATAAAAAATCTCAATAAATATATAGTAAAACCTACAATTAATCCTGAATATATTACCCTATGCGGAAGAATCTCCGTAACAAATATGCAGGAATTCCGCTATTTCTGTCCTCAAGTTCAGCAAATTCGAATGGACTTTCCGCTGCGTCTTCCTTTCTTCCTTCCTGCCCTTGCTGTCTCCTTCCTTCCTTCCTACTTACCTGCTTTTTATGTCCCGTAACAGATCAAACACGTGTCATCTGTTGGAGGAATCGGTTTTTCTTTTAATTGAAATCTTCTCATTGTTTTCATTTACATATTATATCGTTGTATGATTTATGAGAAAAATGTGTCTAGGTTTTGGATTTCATAATACATTGCACACTTGTTTTCCATCCAGGTGGAGTTCAAATACATTTGATACGCAGTTATATCTACTATAAGGGGATGGAGCCTTGTGGAATGATGTATTGGGAAACATAAAGAAAAATTACAAATTCATGCTTGTGAATTTCTTTTGTGTAATTATCAACTACGACGCGTATTTTTTCATATCTTCATCATTGCTATATCACTGAGATACATCTTAAATATAAAAGGATAACAATGAGTGTACTTTTTTTCTTTTAATAAATATAATAAAATAATTAGATTAACCTTTCCCTTATATCCTTATCTCTGGTATAGAAGCTGTAAGAAAAAAATTTTGAAATTATTTATTATTTGAAAATTATTATTCATTTGTTATTTTTCATTATTTATTAATTATTATTTTTTAATATTTTCCATTTGATTATCAAGAAATGCTAAGAAAAATTAGAAATTCATGTTTTGAATTTATTTCGTGTAATTATCAACTACGACGCGTATTTTTTTTATCAGATGTTCATGATTGCTGAATCACTGAGATACATTGTGATTAAAGTGTATGATAGTCATATTTTCAATGTAAAAGAAGAACAATTATCGTATTTTTTCTTTGTATAAGTTTAATAAGATAATTCGGTTAACCTTTTCCTCATCTCCGGTATAGAAGTTGTACGAACAGAAATTTTTAACCCCTCCGAGTCATGTCCTAGAATCGAAATACGTGTGTGAAACTGCCTCAGTATACAATAGTGTTTCCCATCCTTTTTTGTGCCATGCCCCATTACTATGGCCCCTATGTAATTTTAATATAAGTAAAAGTCTATGTGGGTATGTATGTGGCTATGTTCCACATCTCCTCCTAAACCAACTGACGGTTTTCAACCAAATTTTGTACACTTATTATTTAAGACAAGGGAAAGACACTTATGAACTTTTCTAAGTTCAAAAGTTAATTAAACAAGCAGTTAATTAGAAATTAACCGAAACCGTTTTTCCGCCGTAACTTCAGAGCAAATTGCCCGATAAAAAATATTTTTATGCCATCTTAAAGTTCAAATTTTTACCTTTTCAATGAAACCAATTTTATTTTTGTGACATTTTCCCTCCGATTGTTATTAATTTTTAAAAGTTCCACAATTTTTAAATACGTGCAGACGATTTTGAAATAACGAAGATTTATAGCTACTCCGTTGCTAGGCAACGGTTAGACTTTGAACTAATTCACCTTTATTTCTGAAAATTTTGCTTATTTTTATTAATATCCATATAATATAATAAATGCGAAAGTGTGTCTGTCTGTTTGTTAAGCATTCACGGCAAAACTACCAAACAGATTTGGATGAAAACTGGCAGAGTTGTAACTTGAAACCCAGGAACGGACATAGGATAGGTGACATCATGTTAAATTCATTATTTTTGATTACAGATAACAATTAAATAATTAACAAGCGATTTGCGATGAAGATTACTACTTTATTTTTCAATCAACTGTCACGCTATCCTTAAGGAATGCGTGAACAAAATGAAATGTCACGTGATCCTTCAGAAAAGCGCAAGCATTTGAAATGACTTATTTTTAAAGTCAAGCATCACGTGATCTTGCTGAGAAAAGAAATAAATAATTAATTTCTGTAATAATAACTGAAAAATAGATGCCGGGACAGAAAAGTAATGATAGATATGATATAGTTTCAAGAGTTTTTGGATTAAAATTTAAAAACTAAAGTTAACTATAACTAAAGGAAAATATCGTTCAATGTTTACTTAAAATAAAAGCCTAATTTAGTGAAAAGGTTGCTAAAATAATTCTTTATCGCACTTTTTATCGACATCCAAGATTTGTTTGGCTGTTACATTTGTAACCAAACGATTTAGATAATCACTGGCGGTTAAATTCTAAACCAAACGATTTAGCTAATTACAATAGTTCCATTTCGCATTTTAATGCTTTAAGAGCGAATTCAACGTTTTTTTTTTTTACTAAAGAAAGAAATGATTCGAACGTGGTGCTTGATACAGTTGCCAAATAGGTTTGGCGTTTGCTAGAGATTCGAACAATGAATTAAATTGGGACTTTTTCAAAATTGTTCACAGTACAGAGGAACTGATAAGCAAGGTTTATCCTTCCCTATAAGCAAATAAGAAGAATAGAGATTGTTTGTTGATTGGGTAATTTTGGCACTGACTAATGAAAGTTTAGGTCAGATAAATGAGAGATAAAATTCTTCACAAATGGAGGAATGTATTACAGAATATCTATCTGTAGATACGGTAATGGACAAGTAAAATCATATCCTGTAGAGTTCTTCAACCACATAGAATTGTCAGGTATACCTTCCGACAAGCTGAGATTAAGATTCGGTCTGCCAGAACTATTCATACGTAACCTCGATGTACCGAGACTGCGCAATGGCACACGGTTTCAATTTACACACTTGGGACCAAAAGTCGTGCTAGCTACTGATATAACTAGCATAGCGAAGAGGTGAGAGAGCTAAATTCTACGCATTCCGATAATACCGAAGGATTTACCATACCAGTTCAAAAGGTAACAATTCCCTATAAAATTAGCATTTGCCAGTTTCAGGGTCAGACACTCAAAGGGGCAGTCGTACATTTGGAAAAATCATATTTTTCCGTTGGTAACTATATGTGGAATGTTCGCGTGTGTCCAGCCCACTAAACCTGTACATCGATGCAAAAAGCGTAAAACAAAAAACGTCGAATACAAAAGTGTGTTATCATATATAAGCAATTTGCCTAACTGTAACAGCAGACACATATACATTACACTCCTGTTAGTCATCCAATTATGTATTATCAACCATCAGAACATTTAATTTCCCCTTTCTACATATAACGAAACATTTACATTCGTGAATTTAAAAAAAGTAACAATTCAAATTCTTCGCGCACGAAGTCGCGGGTAACAGCTAGTATATACATAATTTTGAATATTCAAATATTGAATTGAAATTTAATTGATAGGTTTTAGAAAGAAATCACTAGGATACTGTTGAGAAACTCAATAAATTAGTTTTCAAAATATGAAATAGAGAATTGAAATCAGATAGGAAATAATTTTTTACAATTTCACTTTTTAAAAAAAAGTTTGAGGGGATTAAAACTTTTTTAAATATATTTTACAAAATTAGGGGGTTACAACCCCTACTCACTCAGCTCGTCAACCCCCAAGAATCACGTTGTGATTCTTTTGGGGTCATTACGTGATCCCAGTTGGCTTCGCTCGCTCGCCGTACAGTTATGAGTGTATGCTAGTAATAAGAAATTATAAATACATTGATTACTAAAAGTAAATTTAAATTATTTGAAAAAGCATAAAATTCTAACGTTTTTTCATCGATTACTAAAAAACTAAATCATCAATTTCTTAAATTAAAATTTTCTGATAGCATATATATATATGTAAATGTCAGAAAGAAATTTGAATGCTAAAATGTATAATTATTTGTGTTTGCAAATAGAAATTATTGTATAATATTAGTGTATAATATTATGTGTTTGCAAATATAAATTATTTATATCAATCAGAAATCAGATATTTATAACTTCCTGGAACACAGAATTGAATATTTCTTCAACAGTTTCATTAGACCTAACTTTATTCCAACAAACTTTTAAATATCCACTTTTCTCAATGAATTGTTGCTCAAAAAAGCTGCGCAACATGTATACATACTCACTGCAATAATTATTTAGCCAAGAAAGTTATAAATTTTCTCTCTTGATAGCAGGGTCGTACCGAGGTGATCCTCCGAGGTGATCTTGAGATTCAAACCTTAAGAAATGAAATCAATTACAAAAATCGCATCGCCATGGGCTTGTATTTTGTCTTAGCAAGTGCAGGTGGAACGGGGCCAGAGCTTGCACAAAAAATAACTGGAATCATAACATTGTCGTAATTTTTCTAACTTCATTTCTTTTTTCAATTAAATTCTTTTATTCATTTGAATTTTTGCATAATATTAAAAAAAAATTTTCTTGTCCAGTTTTAATTCTGCTTTCTTTTTAAATAATAATTTTATAAAAATTTTTTTTTAAAATCATTGATTGTTTGCATACGGAATCCCAATTCCGCGTTTTCTTACTCATTGCAAATGATGCATTCTTCATTATCGAGGACCTCTGGGCCCAGATTGTCATTAGCGTCAATGTAAGGAAATTCAAATGAATTAATTGAGTCTTCAGACCCAGAACATTAGAAGTCGAGGCGTTACTTAGCTACTTTCTTCTTTTCTGTAGAATTTTTAGATGCTTTGTCTTATTAACTTCTGCCTTGTTCAGTTGTCAAAGTTTTCGTTCGTCTTCTTCTCCCTCTATCTCCTTTTCAAATAGATTCCTATTTTCCCTGGAGTGCTAGTGAGTTGCAGCAAGGGCAGGTGGCATTCAGGTTGCACGACGAGCTCCTAAATCAGCGTGGAGGGGTTCGTCATCTTACCCGGCATCGCCATTTTTATTTCGAAAACATTGAAAGGCATTAGCTCATTATAAAAATTAAAATAATACATCATTGAACAGCTTTTGATTAGCACTTCGCGAATACGACATGTATAAATCAAAAACATTTGCACAGAGAACACTATTCCTTACGAAGCACTAACCAAAATTTACATCGTAACAACTCTAAAACACATTTCCAGGTACTATGAGTCACACAAATTACAGGATGGAATCTTTTGGCATGACATGGGTGTCTGGTCGCTAGAGGTCTCCGATGATGCAGGACCGGGGCTGCCATCTGGTGTAATTTTCGAGAAAAATCCAATTCGTCATCTTAGACTCTTCGTCGTCTTACCCGACTTTCCTCTGCATAAATTACTAATTAGAAATATAATAAATTAGAGCAGTAATTAAGAGTTGAGTATATATGAGCTTAATTTAAATTTTATTAATATCAAATGACTTTTTATAAATCAGAGGTACCTAACCTGCGGTACGCTCGGGACAAGTAAGGGTTACTCAAAAGTGATTTTGGTAATGGTGGAAAACGCAAAATATAAGAATATTTTAAAATTTCGTTTCATGAGGTTCGTTTGAAAAATGAAAATCTTACGAGTTCGAAAGCCTATTTACTGAATAAGAAAAAGGAGAAAGTAGATTAATATCTAGTAATTGAGTAATTGTTAGTTTTCGTCATATATTGATATGAAATTATTACAATGCTGTTTTCATCTGTTTTGACGTTGAACAATTACTGTTCTGAAAAATGGAATAGAATGCAAATAAAAAAATCATAAATTTTATTAAATTTATAAGAGAGATTTGATAATTAAGCTAATCTAAGTCCTTGGCATTATTAATAAAAACTTCTTTTCGCGAAGAGGTGGTTGGGGACGGGGATTGATAGTAAGGGGTACTCAAAAATAAAAAAAACTAATCAAGGGGTACGCCAGTGAAAAAAGGTTGGGAATCGCTGCTCTAAGATGATTAAAAATTCAGAATGGTGAATTCACTGTAACATCTGTTTGATAAGCTATAAATAGTTTGTAATCACTATTAGTGAAAAATAAGGAATTATGTTTTAATTACAATTTTAATTTCCTTGCTTTGAGCGAAGCGAACTCATTTATTACTTCATTGAAGTCTAGTTTTGATGCCTTTTCGTATTATATTGACAAGATTGCTACACTGTAAAAAATATCCGTTTTTTCCCGGACTTTTTCCGTATATTTGACGGTTTAAAGCTGTTTTGTTGACAAAACGGTTTTTCACCGTTTTCCGCTCCAGCCATAAACGGTTTAAAACCGTCAGTTCAAATTCTATTTTTCGTCATGCGGTATTGCTTTCCGTACGATATCTTTCCCTTTTCTTAAATGTAATTTTATGCATTCATTTCATGTTTTTAATAGGGTTCCATCTCCGCTGTTGTTTACACATGTTGCAGTAACCTGTTGTCACTCATGAAAGCTAACCTTAAAACACGTGTTCTGGCAATAGTTGATTTTTACACCACTAGGTGGCGCCACTAGAGCTATAGTGACTTTAAAACTCAAATAGATTATTTTTACTTCATTTTATGAAGTCTCCGGTGATCTAGTGGTTAGAGCGACTGCCTTTTATTTCTAAGAACGCGGTTTCGATCCCCGGCTCAGAGGAGTTAGAAGTTTTGTCACCATCTTGCATCGAAATCGTCCAAGTAAGTTCAATTAAAAATTATATTAATGACACTAATAATTAAGCTTTGATTAATAAATATTCCTAATTGATAATACACATCAGCACATTTCAACTCAACTCGAACAGAAGGAGAAAAACAACTCAACTCAGTCGATGACGTCACTTACTTCGATGACTTAATTTTTACGGAGAAAACTTGATTTCATACGGTAAAAAACCGTTGTGACTACGGATTTACTTCCTAACTTTTACGGGAAAAACTTGTTCCTGTATGGTAAAAAACCGTTGTGCCTACGGATTTACTTCGTAACTTTTACGGTTTTGCACAACCAACCCGGCTGCCAGTTTAAAACCGTAAATTTTACGGGATTTTTTTACAGTGTAAATTTGACAGTCTTCTTTCACCCATACTCGACCTTAAGTAGTGTTTAATTATTTTTAATTTGCTGAACCTGCGTTCACAAGATGCAACACTCACAGGCATTATCATAAATATATATCATAAATATTATCATAAATATCGCAATGTTATTTCGATGTTGGGATAAGCATTTCTTATTCCATAGTTTGAAATAACTTTTAAAATATCCAGATGGGTAGCTGCACTAATGTTTTTCACCAGCTCCTTTACCTGGAATTTGAAAGTAGATACTTCCTTTGCTAACTCCAAAGTGTCAATATCTTTGCTATATTTGGCACCAAAATCATTCGCAAATTTTTCGAAATAAGATGCAGAGCTGCCATTTAAGGCCTTTCCTGACAGGAATTTGAAGTCAGAAGAAATTGTGTGATAAATATCGGTTCTGCTTTTAATTTGACTTATTAATCTGTCATACACTTCGAAGCATTAAAGCTCAAACGATTTCTCAGCGCAGAACAAGTGTGCCTCGTCTCCAGGCATTATCTTCACCTTTTTTAATCTTTTACCAGTGAAACTGCTTTGGATGGACATTGAATGGTAAACATTTTTGGCTTTGGCTATGTATTTATGAACTCCTTCATCATGCAAATGTTGAATATTTTTGGCCCAATTAGATAGAAAACTCCATGCTATGTCAAGGGTCGAACTCTTTTCCTACAGCGACTTGTTAGTGTAGTCTAATTTTACTAAGACTTCAGACCACCCAGATAGAACGTACGTTTGCAGCAAGTTTGTTTTTTACTTGATATTATCTTGCCATGGCAAATTTGACGCGTCAAACTTGAAGCGAAACTGCTGAAAACTAACAATGCAGAATCGCCACACTCGCTTGCAAAACGAGGTTGCCACAAGTTCGCCACGGCAAGAATAGACAACTGGCGCCACCCCTGCTTGCAATGCAAGCTTGCTGTGAAGGCGTGATTACAAATTCACAGCACGTTTGCAAAACAAGTTTGCTGCAAAGATGATAGCACAATAAAAGAGATATTCTCTGTCTCTGTTTTAAAAACATCCGATTTTTAATAGCATCTCCTAGACCGTCCTTCTTTTTATTAATTCAATAAATCAATGATAATTTGTGAAAAAACTAACTTTTTTATAAACAAATTTTGAAATATTTTCCATCTTTTTACTAAATATAGAACTCGCACTTTATAGAAAACTATATCGCCTTTTTTTTAATGTTGAAATTTTAACGTTTATAAACTAAATTAAACCTAAAAAACAGTCAATGTTTGTTGAAAAATAATATTACATTTTGTCCCATTTTAAAAGTAATTACTTTGGAACCATAATTTCATAATTTATTCTACTGGCAAAACGTAGCTATTAGCGAAAATCGCTCTCTCTTTGATTTCACAAATCATGTTCTCAATACAAAATTTAGAAAAATAATAAAATCAGGAAAAGGAATTTAAAATAAATAGTATGTGCGATCTATTAGCACAATCTATCTTCTCCCCTCGGAGTCTAGCTGGCCGAGTGGTTTCGAGCGTCAGGTTAGCAAGCGATCGGTCGCGAGTTCCAATCCGAGGTTGCGTTCGTACTCTGCTTCTGCAATGAGCTTGACGTGACAAGCTTCCTGCAAGTTCGTCGCGTGGTGACTTCGAAGCTGACGTTAACGTGCTGCAAGCTTGCACTCTTGTCATGTAAAATTAGTTGCAGAGCAACTTTGCTGCAAACTAAAATTGCTATCTGGGCACATCTATAATAGGCACGCAAATTCATAATCAATCTATCTGAGAAGGATCAGCGGTGGTCCAGTTGCTGGCTCTGTCGGTCATATGCTGTATTTTCACATGTCCATCCAACCGGTTCGATTGCTGTAATGATATCCGGAATGGGGCATGAAGCGGCGCTCTGTCATATGCTGTAACACTTCGTGTACAGATGGCAGGTTCTTCTGAAGAGCTGTTACGGCTTGATGCCTAGAGGGCCATCTTTTATCACAGTGTCTCTTAAGAATTGTTTTAATAGAATCTAGTAAAGCCTCCCATCTTAAAGCAGTTGAAAAACTCCAACACTTTTACAACAAACTGATCATCAGAACTGACACTTCCGCGGCATGCACGCCAACGAGATTTAGACTGTGTGCTTCACAGGGTGCAAATCTAGGATGGTCATTTGTTTTGAAGATATGTGCTTGAACACCTTCATATTTTCCTCCCATGTTCCAGCAAATGTCACCACGACAGTTCTGAATATCCGAGCGGTCACTACTCAGCTTTTGCATTATTTCTTCCGATAAGTTTGTCCCCGTCTTCTGATGACTTATGTCGAAATCAACAAAACTTTCCTCTAGTGAACATTCTCCATCCTTAATATTAACATATCTAATGAGTTGACTCATCTGTTGTGTTCAAGGGGATCATGAATTTGGTGTAGAATAGTTGCATTAGAATTTTTTTACAATAAACTCTAACACGAAATACTATAAAGTTAATTTTATATTTTGCTTGTAATCAAGCTTTTGTATGCATATTTTTACTACTAATAAAAGCGCATATATGCGTAGGTGACTATTTATTGGCCTTCTACAAGACAGACACGTTGAGCCTAGAGTTGCCAAATTTGGTACAAACCTACTATGAAGGGTGGCAAAGTACACCTCAGTGAGTTTTTTAAACTTTAATTAATTAAAATTTAAGAAAGAATTGGGGGGTCAACAATAATAGCAGGAAATAATGTCATTTTAAAAATAATTTCTAAACCTTCTCATATTTCATTAAAATTATCTTTCAAATGATAACAGTCTAGTTGTGTAATTTTTTCTTAAATTTGACAATTTTTATAAAAAATACTAGCTGCATGGCCCGGCGTTGCACGGGCAATCTTGAATAACGGGATATTCCCGGGCGGAGACAAGTGAGATCACGTGAGGCCTTGGGATCCATATTTTTTCATATGCCCAGCTCCGTATTTTTCAACAAATATTGTCACTTACTTTCCCCAACAAATGTAAATATTCTTTCAAATCTAGTCTTTTTATTACTAATTTTCATATGCCCACCTCCGATTTATTTTTTTTACATATATTGTCGCTAACCTAAACGCTACGTTCCACCCAAAACGTAAAAAATCCTTTGAATCCTATATTGTTTAATTAAAATTTTTAAATCCAACATTTTAATTTCCTTATAGTTAATAACCAGCGTTTCTCGGAATCCACATTTTTTCATATGCCCGCCTCTGTTTTTTTCCCTGCAAATATTGTCACTAAGCTTCCTCAAAAAACGTAAATCTGTTTTGAATCCTCTCTTGTTGGATTAAAACTTTCAGTTCTAGCCTTTTTACTACCTTAAAGCAGTTTGGTTTGAATGAAAACGCGAGAATTATAATGCTTATAAATTAAAACAGATGAGCATGATATTTGTTTTGCAAAAGAAAAAATAAAACGAAATAAAAACAGAAACGATAGACGATTTAATAGTACACCAAACTGATAAATTAAACACCAGAAACATATATTTTCGTCTTGCCCGTATTTGAATCATAATGGGAAAAAAAACCGGATAAAAATGAATAAACATTTTCCCCCAACAAATGTAAATGTTGCGAAACACCGTACGTCAAAAAAGAGAAGAAAAATGCAGGAAAACGATTTTTGTCCATTGTTAATAAATCCAAACACAGAAGCTCAAAAAGAAATACCAACTTCCGTTAAATAAATAGAAAAAAATGCAACACCGGATGTGAAAACTAATAATAGGGGAAAAAAGAATCCGCCCTGAATTAATTTACCATGCTGCCAATAGATGGCAGCAAGTCAATTCATTCATTTTGACGTTTTTAATTAATATATTTTTAACTAATTACAATTTCGGAATTTAAATAGCCGAAATGGATTCCTTGGATTATTTTCCATCTTTTGGTACTTACGTCTAGTTTCAGGATTTAGTGGTTCGTGAGAAAGATAGCCGGACATACAAACATACATACACTCGAATTTTAATAGGATAGATTTTTATGTACAATTTACAACAATGTTGAATTGAATGTAAAACCAATTTCACTGATTCATCAAAACTTTAATTTAATATTTCTCTTAATGTTTCTCTTATGTTAAAAAACGTGATTTATTTTTATTATCTTCTTTATATATAAAAAGCAAATACCATGACTCACTTACTCGTCACGAAATCTCCCAAACCACTGGGACTAGAAACTTGAAATTTGACAGGCGGTTGCTTCTTGGGGAGTAGGGCTCATTAAGAAAGGCTGTTTCGAAATTTTAATTAGAATTTAAATTATTTAAAAATCACTTTACATTTTAACGTTTTTAGAGAATAACTTCGAATCCTATTATCGCAAAAACACAATTTTTACATCATCTTAAAGATAAAAGAATTAGCTTTTCAATGACACCAATCTTATTTCCATGCGATATTTTGTTCAATTTTAATTAATGTTTCAAAATGTTATAAATCATGAATTGCAACAAGGCTTTTATTGTTGTAAATAAAATTCAAACCATCTCAATTATTTCAGCAAATCTTTTATTCACGAGCTTTTGCAATTCTTACGGTTGTGATTGTATAAATTGTTTTCTTGGGAAATTAATTCCAAAGCAGAATTTTCGCTTTGGTATTCATTGTATTATTGAAATATTTTATCGCATCTCTTCAAAGAGCAAATACGTAACTGAACGAAGTAGCACAG
>BGPR01042373.1:0-13281 GCA_013235015.1 Araneus ventricosus | reverse complement strand
AATTTTGAAATGGAAACAGTGTTTCTTCATAGTGTTTGATCTTCGAAGTTATAAATCTTTTTATTGCCATAAAATCATTTGTTTATCTAGGAATGCTAAATGTTTTTTTTAATATTTGCGTTTTATTCAGTTAAGTTTCTTACGATTCCCTGTACTTTTCATTGTCTGCAAAATTAATTCACTTCAAAATTGTGTGATACGGGCATGAGTTGATGGAAACATTGCCAAAACTCATAAATGAAAAGTTCCTTTATATTAAATTCAATTCTCATGAAAATATTTTATCGAAACTTCTTACTTGCAAATTGTGGAACTGGTTGTTCTCTGATTATCTTTCGTTTGTTCTCCATATATCACCAAAACTTTAATTCCAGCGTTTACACTTTCCAAATACAATTCGAGTTCCGTAATCTACGTTTCTTTGTAAAATTCTTCATGCTCATTTTTTGGAAATTTCATTGCCCATAAAATTTCTTTCCTTTACTTCAGTAATATTAGGATTATAGTACATTTTTTACCGCTAGTTTCTTTTAATTCTCTGTAGAAAAAACTCCTTGTGCACCAACAAGTACAACAACATAAGGCTTACGGAAGTAAGTAAAATACTCAATAAAGGATTGGAGGAAGTTTCAAAGGAAATGATACAAATGCACATTCCAAAAAAATAGGGGGAAGGATACGAAACAAATGTACAACAATTGGTCACATCCATACGAACACATGAATGGAATTAAGCAATAAAGTGAATTAACAAGGGGAATAGATACAAAAACATATTCAAATTTTTAAAAAGAATGGTATAAATGTAAAAAAACTGGTCACATCTACACAAAAAATGGATAATAACGAGAAATGGAGTAAAAACTGTACAAGGTGAGGAGAAATGAAAAAAGAACATTAAAAAACATATAAAATAACACAAATACACAAAATATAACACAACACATAAAAAAACACAAATTACTCACAAGTAGCAAAGCAAAAGAGTCTAATCCAAATATATGTATATAAAAATTGAATTCCAAATACTGAGAAGGAAAAAAATAAAAGAAATAAGAAAATAAACGCTAATGCCAGCAAACATACACACAATTTTAAGTCCATGTAATGTGGGGAAAAATGCTGTCGATAAATTTACAGATGATACAAAACATGTTTTGCTCTGGACAAAAGCAGAGAAAGATGGAGGCCATGCTAAATTGTTCTTCTTTAGAGTGTTGATGAGTAAACTTCTTGCGGAAGTGAATTTAGATCAATAAAGTATCAAGTGTTTCACATCCTGAACCTCGCCACTAGAGCAGGAACATAAGTATGTACGAGATAAATTGAAACGATTAAGATAAGCCTTAAAGTTTCCATGTCCAGTGAGAAGTTGTGAAATTTTAAAATTAAGAACGAAATTATTTCCTTTCAAACGTCCATGAATGAAAGGAAAAATTCTTTGGTGGACTTAACCATTAAAACATTACCATGCTTAGCTTAGTAGAAGTTGAAACTTTCAGTCTGCAAAGATGATCCTACTTAACGACTCTTACGACACAAAATCAAAACAAAATGAAAACATTCTGGTCTTTAAGATATAAATTTGCAAAATGTTACTTAAAATAACAGTCCGTCCCTCTATTCATGACTACCTTAAAGCTCGTTCCTAAGAACAATAACGTTTCCCTGCATCTCGGATAACTATTGGAGAAACTTTAGCGATGGCAAACTTCCCTATATTTAGTTTCAAATTATGAATCGTTTTCAAGCCCATTGTGAATCTGTTTTCAAATGCGAGAAGAATGCACGAGTCATTTTTCCAAGTAGTTTTAATTAATAACGATTATATGCACAATTAACTATGCAAAGTGACTTGTTTTTTATTGCAAACGTTCTGTTTAACTGGTTTTGTAGTTCTGTTGAACAGCAGGCTTTGTGTGCCATATTTCGAAAGTCACGAGCTCCAGCATCCGTCTCGAAAACCATCACTTTGAAGACCAGGATTGTGTATGGTATAATTACCGTTTGTTGGTTTCGCATCAGCATTGGATGCACAGCTTGAAAAATTGAGAGGCTCTCCTCAGTAGTCCATGGAATAATTTTAAAACAGGATATCCGATGACTCAAATCAAATATTTAACTGTACTTAATTGTTTTCTACGACTTAATATATTTTATCTTCTTGAAAATGAAGCAGATACGCGTTTATGCTTTTCTTGCATTGTGCTGTTTTTCAAATCGCTAATAAAGCATCGGTATTGACTAGATAGGTTTTACTTTCCACTTTAGATGAATTTTCAGAAAACGCAGCAATAAATTATTTGATGGAAAATCTTTTTGGAATGATTTTCAAACTTGATTATAGCTTAATCGTATATAATGGAATTTATTTCATTGGCAGACAATTTTCTTTGGTTTGAATTTCCTTATAAACGGAGTGACAGATTTTTTTCGCATTTAACCAAAATTTCGAGTCGTTTCACAGTAAAATGGACCGCATTTTCGTTTCGCTTTTGAATTTAAATGTTCGAATTCGAACCAATCACTTAAAATACACACGAGGCTGATTTGAGTTCTCGGTTAATTAACCCTCCGAGCGCCCAATTGTTTTGATCTTTTAGCTGACAAGTTGGAAAACTTAGCTTTTAAAGTAAATGAATCGAACTTTTTTATATTTAATTATATCTCTGAAATCTTAAGAATACTTTATCCATAGTTATTTAACAAAACATACATAAAATACGAACCATCTGCTTTTGAACATAACATGAAGAACGATAAAAGACGTTTGCGCCGCTGGAGGATTAAATTAAACAAGAAAAAGACGCTAAATCAGGTAATTGTAACAAATTTTGGGCCACCAAATTCTAATAGAAATAGATGCTGTGAAAGAAATGTCATATTTAGAGCATTTTTAGACCATTTCAACCAAGCTATAATTTTTTTAATTTTATAGGCACTCGTTTTTTTTTTATTTCTAGAATATCCGTTTTTATTTTTTTATTTTTTGAAAAAGTGTTAAACTCAAAATAAAGTAGTTTTTGGACACTCTGTTTGAAAACAGTGTCGTGAAACTATTTCACTAAATCTTAAAATTGTTTTACATTATAATCCTTTTCTAACTTATTCTGACATAAATATTTGCCAAATTGTTGTCGAGAAAAAAAATCTAAATTTTTTAAAAAATATATTTCAACTATTAAATGTCTTAGACGTAGCTTTAGCAAATATCGAAGGAATTGTTAACCCAAAAATTAAATTTTCCATCTTTGTAATTTACTTAAATAATCCCACTTCGTTACTTAGGAAGTGCACATCATAAATTTTAGAAATGAAAATCAGTGGAAGTGAAAAATTCGTGGAATATAAAATATTAAGCTTTCGTGCAAATTTAAGATAATTTTCTTGCAAACTTTTGCGAATGTAATCCAATAAATTTTGTAATAAAGCTTTAAGTTAACCTGCTTAAATCGTTTTTGCCTGCAGGATCCCTAGATATGTTTGCTTTTAAATAATCAAAGAGTTAAACGAGAGAAAAAAACGGCCAAGATGAAAATGATTTTTGATTAAAGGCGGAAAAAAGCTCTTTAAAATCGCATCGTATCCAGAAAGACATTTAACTCATCAATATTTTTAAAGCGAATTCATTTTGACGTGAAAATGTCTTTCCAGTTACAGCGATAATCGGTCGAACTTTCTTGTGTGACAAAATACCGTCAGATTTGAATCGCTAATAACTACGAGACTAATAATGCAAAAAGAATGGTTGACCCCACATCGGATCGATCATATCTGTAAGAGTTTCTCGCATACTATTATTTTTGCCTGCGACGTCATTGTACCAGTGTAGGCGCATGCGCGTGATTGTTATGAATTAGATTTATGTAAGGTTATAAATAAGTGTAGGGTGGAAACGTGTTTAGCTAGTAGGCTGATTCTGGTGTCATTTTTGAGGAGTATTACTAGGACCCAAAGTAAGACAATAAAACTATTTATCAGAATATAAGTAAAAATCGATATTAAGTTGAAAATTTCGAACTCCGCATGTTTTTTTATTATAACATGCAGAGTTTTCTTTTGAATTCTGCAAAACTTACAAACTACTTGAAAATACGTAAAAGAAATATTGTATTAAAATATGAATTCAAAAATTTGAATATTACGGGATATATGATCATTTGTAGTAAATAATGTTTTACTGAGCATACGCGAAATGTAGTTCTATATACTATCAACAGATAGTAAAACCAAAAGCTACTCTAAATATCTATAGCGAAAACTACTCTCTTTAGTTTCATCATGTGTTTTAAAGTTGTGTCTATACGAATCATTCAAAACTTTGTGTTTATACTCCTCAAAAGCTTCTAAAGGCATACTATATTTTATTGCCATTTTCAATATTAAATGTTTCAATAATAAATGTTTTATAATTGTGTTTTAATACTCCCATTACTATTGGATATTATCATTCTATGTTTTGTTCCCGTTTTCATTAGTTCTCTTAATATGCTATTATTTACTATATTTAAGTCACCTGTAATTTATATGTCCATGCTTTGTATCTATAAATTGTTGTATTCATTACATATGCAATTGGAAATATTACTACTTTCTTTAATCTTATTGTAATTAAATATCAATCTCCCAATTTGCTTATTGTATTTAAAAGTTCATTCGATTTCTATATTCTTAATAGGAAAATTATATATATATATATATATATATATATATATATATTAAAATATTTAAAGAAAATAAATTAATTAGATAAAAAAATCGTTTAGTCATAAAGTCATAAAAGAAATTAATTTAAAAATATCGTTTGGCTGTAAAAGAATTTAATTAAAAAATCGTTTGGCATGAAATCTTTTCTAAAGGATATAAAAATAGTGTGGCAACGATATATTTGTCTTTTGCTAACGTTGCCTAGCAACGGAGAAGAATAAAGATGATTCAACATGGAAATCGATGTCAGTGAGTGATGTAACGTTTGTGATGTAAGTGTATGTGTTTGTTTTACATGTCTGTGCTGTGGAAGACGTTCAATAAATATATTATTTTTGATAAAGAAGACTCCACGTTCTATTCATGCTATGTTGAAATACATCACAGTAGAATCGGGTCTCGGACAATCGACTCTCAGGTCACGAAGTCGAGACTCTGTTCCAAGGAACCTTCAAAATAGGCTAAGCTAAATTCAAAACTATTTATCAATACATGCATATATATATTTTCCCTCGACGCAGGCCAGATAGATATCTAGCATAATTTCCAAACAATTTTTCTTCTTTCAAGAAGCATTCCTCATGCCCTATGGTTAGAGAATATTTTTTTAACTTTTTATTCGAAGAAAAATTGATGAAAAACCCCTCATAATCTTATGACAGAGGAGGTGAAAAGTTTGTCGCTGCAGACATGACACTGGCGCTAGCTAAAAGAACTGCTGATTTTCGGACGCGTGGAGGATGTACTTGCGCATGGGTTCCGTTACATCCGATCATCTTCACGGGGATGAGTTGGAACCATGACGGGGGGAGTTGGAACCTTAAGTCACTTAACTCTAACCTTATTACTTCGATGTACCTTTTATCAAAATCTGTTATAGATACATGTTTGAAACTTTTTATACAAGTAAAGTACACTTTTCTAATTAATGAGCTTTTTTAGAAAAGTCAAGACTTTATTTTTTATAATTTTTTTGTGTCAAAATAGGGTAAAATTTCACTATGTCTAATTAAATATTTTGTAAATTTATAAAAAATTAAAAATTAACCAAAGGCTCATTTCAGTATAATAAGAAATGTGTACTTTACTTCTATAAAAAATTTCAACTATGTATCTATAACAGATTTTGAGAAAAGATACATCGAAGTGGCCAATTTAACATTTTTTGTTTTGACACAAAAAAATTTGTGAAAAATAAATTTTTGAATTTTAAAAGAAAAATCATTTTATTATGAGGAGAAAGATGTACTTTACATGTATAAAAAATTTCAAACATGAATCTATAAAACATTTTGAGAAAATGTACATCGAAGTAACAGGGTTAGGGTTAACGGACTTTGGGTTCCAATTCCACTTAACATGTTCACTGCTACGGACGAGATAACTCGTCCGCAGCAAAATTGTAAGACAATACTTTCTTTGTCTAATCCTTACCCTCGAAAATATGATAAATATTTAAATTAATTAAAGTAATAAAGTGACAAATGGTGGTGGGAAAGGATTAAAATCATTAAGGTTGCAAACTTTAAATTGTATTTTATGTTTTGATTCTGTTAAACTCATGATATTTTAAATATTATTTATCAGTGTTATGATTTTGTTTCTTACTTAATTATTTACTTAAGTATTACTTAATTTAAATATAATTTGAAATCAACATAATAAAAAAATTATTCATTAGCATCTCCATTGTATTCGTGCTTTTCACTGCAATACGCATTATATTGATGTTTGATCAAAAATAACCCAAGTAAAAAAAGTCAGCAAAAAACCTCTAAAAAAAACTTCAGGAAAACTGCAGGTATTTGGGACAAAAAAACCTGACTATTTCTGCCGGAAATACCTTCAATTTTGCTGAAGGTTTTTTGCTGACTTTTTTTCAGATGGAAAAAAAAAACCTGCGTCTTACCTGCATGCTTTTATGCAAAATACCTGCAGATGAAAAAAACCTGTATCTACAGTTAAGTTCCCCCTTTTTTCATCTCCCTTTCTTCTGACGTCATCTTAGAGATCTTCATCGTGTCTCGAGGTATCTGGAATGTCAATTAATTAAGAATCATAATTAATCAAGTCTTAATTATTAATTTCAATTAATTTAATGATTAATTATTAATTTTAATTATTTTAAAATAATAACTGAAAAATGTTGAAGTTTTATTATTTCACAATTTCAGTACCTAAATAAAATAATTATGGATTTCAAATGTAAAATATGTATTATTATGAAGTAATCTCTTACCCCCATCACCCTCTCCATTTTGCCCCTCCCAAACAATATCACCAGGTCAGAGCGTTCCGACATTGCTTAATTTACGACTACACCACTGCTCATAACAAAGGCCTAATAATGCCTATTTAAAAATCAAATCGCAAAACTGGATGCTGTACAGGTATTACAAAGTTGAACAAAAGCAAAAGTTTACGTTTAGAAACTAAAGTAAAAGCAAATGTCCACTGTCACATCTTAAGTAGTATTAATTTGAATCTAGTGCTTAAATACTTTTTTAAATAGTGGTTAAATTTTTTTTTTTAGATGGAATGACAATGTACATAGAAATAAACGCTTGAATGTAAATTCTTATCACATATTCAGTAGATGTGAGTGACAAATACAACCTTAAATAAATGCAAAAAAATTAAAATATTTACAGTATTCTTATTCAAAGGGACTTACAAAGCGCAAGTTAAAAATGTATGAAAATATAGTTCTATTCTGTGTATTTCATCAGTATTATGCAGAAAATCGAGCATGTGTTTAAATAAAACACCTCTTCCGATGAAGGATTAACATTAATATTACATAAATATCTAAAATTTCTACTCAACAATCACATATCAACTTTCATTCATCGATCTCGTTCGATGATCATGCCTTTAGATGAAGCCTTTTTGTCGATGAAAGATTAACATTCAAATTACAGAACGATTTACAATTTCGATCCAACAATCACAATCAACTTTCATCCATCAATCTCGTTTGATTCTTGAGTTTTCGTGATCATATATGAATGCCTCAATTGCCAAATCAATTAACTCCACACAAAAAAGTAGAGAAAAGTGAAAAAATATTATACATTGTTTTTTTAAAATTCCGTTGAAATTATAAATTTATATAAACATCGTGGACTATATTACTGCATATGTATCTGTTATCTTATGACATATAAAAGTATAAGATAAAATATTCTTGGAGTAATCGTTATTATTACTACAATTTTTGCGTGATTAAGAGAGTTAATCAATTTGGCAAATGAAAGGAAAGTGAATTCCCCATTTGCCAAATCGATTAACTCCATAGAACAAAAAGTAGAGAAAAGTGAAAAAATATTATACATTGTTTTTTTTAAAATTCCGTTGAAATTATAAATTCATATAAACATCGTAGACTATATTACTGCAGATGAATCTGTTATCTAATGACATATAAAAAGTATAAGGTAAAATATCCTTGGAGTAATTGTTATTATTACTATAATTTTTGATTAAGGGAGTTAATAAATTTGGCAAGTGAAAGAAAAGTATTAAATCAAATTCATTCTTTTTAAATTGTTTTTTTTACTACAGAAAAACTTCATTATATACATTTTTTTATTGAAGATTTCAGATTTCTAGAAGATTCTGTTACTGTTACAGTTATTATTATTACTTTGTTTAAATTGATTCATCAGCAATATAAATGAAATCTGAAGTCTCGTCACGTCGGTTTGTCCTTAAGTTTTTATAATAATCATGTTTAATGGGTGGGATGAATTTCAACAAGTCCATCATATTTTTTCTCTTGTCACAGTTCTATCTGTTGGATACAGTAAAGACTAGTCTGCACTTTTCAGCCATAGTGGTCGACCTGCTACAGATTTTCTTATATTAATTGCATTAAATTCTAAATCTTCGTTGAAGTCACACTTGAATTGAATGAGTTGGGGTTTCGACTTTTCGGTAAATCCAACATTAAAGCGAATAGAATTCACATAGTATACAGGGATCATTCTCAAGAAGGAGGTGTCGGGATATAAATAACTTATTATTACTTAATCCCAAGAAGAGGAAGATGAATAAAACAACGAATGACAACAACAACAGAAAAAGCGGTACATTTTACGACAATATCATTGCATTAAAAATTTTTTAATTATATTTTTATTGGGCAATAATGCAATTAAAAACGATTTACATAAGAGTATGGAGTTAATCAGATTGGCTTCGGAAAGAAATTATTTACTATTCAATAGCCAAAAACATTTGTCATTTAGTGGTGTTAATCCTTATTATTAGAGAAATTTGTTTTGAATATATACAGTTAGGAGTCTATCAAGTGCTTTGACACTAAAATTTTAAAAAATTCAAACCGTGGAGTTAATTGATTTGGAAACTGAGGCATTCATATATGGTACGGTTGATGTGGTAAATCGGTAATTATGCACAATCACCGGATCTTTAAGCGGTTATTATGCATAATACCCGAATGAATTTTTTATGGGGTTATTAAGCATAATTACCTTGATGATTATGCATAATAACTGATTATCCACACTGACCGTAACATATAATGCAGGGACAAAAATGCTGTCATATTTTTTTAAATTGAAATTATGTTCACGCATGCTCAAGGAATTTTAAAACGTCGATATTCATAAAAAAATTGGTCCATGTGGTAATTTGTTTTTAAAATACTTGATACATATTACGTATGTAAGGAAATAAGAGTAAAATTAAAGTAAATAAATTAAGTAAATTTAAGGGTCTTATTAAATTGAAAAAAAGTCTTATAATAAAAAAAGTAATTAAAATTTATAAATTCACTTTACGTGCTGTCCCTACTTTTAATATTAATTTAATATTCACTATATTTTATTTCATTTATGTTTTTTCCTTAAACACTATATGAAGAAAACAATTATACTTTATCCTTATAAAGTGTTTTAACCTGTATTTGTTTCTCTTACTAACAAAAATTAAAGTAGTTGCGAACCGAACGTGCACAAATATTTAAGCAGGGAATCTGATGCTAATGTCTTCAGTTGAAAAGCTTTTGAAAAAATTCGAGGCAGCTATTTTGATTTGATAAAAGTGGATAAAATTATTTTCGAAAAAAAAGTATCGTAAGAAACGATGGTATTATTTTTTCGCCATAAAAATAAATGATTAAAATGATTGAATAAATGTAAATGATTTTTCTACAAGAAAAAAGATGAATGAACTGTCAAAATAATAACCATTATGAGATAAGAGATGATTTTTAAAAACGATGACATTCTGAAGAACTCATGAAAACTGATTATCCTACTTAATTTAGGCTGAAATGACGAATAAAGAGGCAACGACCTGTCAAAAATAACAAATAAATTTCAACGGAAATTTCCGTTTATCGAACATTCATCCGAATACATCATTTAGATGAATTGTCCTAAAACCTTGCTGTTTTTTATTCATTTTACTTTCTTTTTGAATTTCGGATGTTACTGGTGGAACTAAACAGACATTAAAAAATTAATTAGATGCTTTTTTCACTTGCGCAAATCTAAATAAAACTAAAAATAGAAAGTTTTATTGCACGGAGAAATTTAATGCAGAATTTGCGCATGTTTCCTCTTCCGCATTAAATCAACGCTGTATTTTTTAAAATAAAATTCTTTTTTCCTTGATAAAGTAAATAAAGGTATTAATTAAGCGATCCAATGAACCTGTAGTATTTTTTATACTTAATGTTTCTCTCTTTATAACAATAATTAGCTTGTCGAATTAATGCGTTGTTTTAAACCTGAAATTTAACAATTAACTTCATATATGTAGATGTCATATTTACAATTAGAATTACAATTTCTGGAAGAAATTGGGAATGAAATCAAATTACGCGTGCTTATTCTATACAAAGGTATTTGTTGATATCGACAAAAAATGTGGTGAACTAAATAGAACTCTTAATTTCCGAAATGCTTTCTGTTTTGCAAAGATCCCCCATCATAATAAAAGGAATGCAGTAAAACCCCAGTTAACCAAAACCCGAGTCATTCAAAATGCCTCTGAAATCGCAAATCCAAAAACCACGTACTGTACTGCACGGAAATAATCGCGAAGGCGAGACATTTTGCAACGATATCCTCCCTTTCTTCAGGCCTCCCCGAGGAGGTCAGTGATTAATTTTAGAATGCTAAAATTAAATTTAATGTCTATTAAGAATATTAATTACGATATTGTTTACCTGGACCTATCAGACGCATTGCGCCCGACGGAGGGTTTAATTTTAATAAAGAACATAAAATGTAATCTACAAAGAGAGTTTTCAGTTCGCTTTATACTAAGAATATTTCAGAATTACATGTAACTCTGTAAATGTAATTAGATACAAAATAGTTATAGATATTCAAAGCTTAACCGAAAAAAACATCCGAAACGGCTCCCCTCCAATTCGGTTAACAGGGGCTGTACTGTATAAACATTTGGTGAGTTTTTCTAAGTGCTCGAGCTGATATAGTTTTATGCTTTACATAATATGTATTACGATCAAAACATCTTTAAATTATAGGTAACTAACGCTTACCTTTGTTTTGGTCGTCTCAGGTTTTCTTCATACTGGAGTGGCTTTTATATTATCTGAAATCTCTTTATTATGTGGCAGGTATGTAGTCAGGGAGTAAATCTTTAAGAATGAAAATATTTAATAATGATTAAGTTTACATGACTAATTTTATATTTACATAAGTTAGAAAAAAGGGGATTACAAAGACGCGCGTAGAAAAGTTGGCCGCTAAAAACCAAGAGAAAGCAAGGTAAACAAAACCCCTGGTGGCGGGGAAGGAAAGTTCTCTTCAGTTAATTTCAGTCCCTGGTGGTTTCCGACACTCTCCCACCTTTGAGTTTCGTCAAGGTTTGCAGAAACTCAAATAAATGAGTCCAGGAGAGCACTGGGCTTTAGAAGCCGGCCATAACGGGATCTTCTTCTGGAACACACGTTCACATTCGGGTTCACATCCGGAACTGCAGGAGAGTCACTAGATGTTGGTGCACCATCAGGAATCATTGTGGATAGAGGATCGCTCTTTGGGGGCCTTGGGACAGCAGACTTTTCACTCTGGCTGAGCTCAAGAGGAAAGAGTCTCTGTATTGGGCGTAAGAAAGATCCAGATTTTGTCTGGATTTCAACTAGACGAACTTTCTTGTCTTTTCCCAAGTATAATTTTATCACTCTTCCCAAGGGCCAATTTATTCTCTTGATGTTACTATCACCGATGAGAACAATGTCTCCTTCTTTAATTTTAGATTCATTACAAATCTTGGAAAATTCTCTAAGATGTCCAAGATATTCGATTCTGAAACGTTTTCTGAGATCTTGACACAATTTTTGACTGTAGATGAATCTTTTATTCATTCTCTTAGCGTCTATTTGATCAATATCTGGAACTCCTATTTCTTTTACATCTTGTAGAAACATAGCAGGTGTTAATGCTACAAGATCTTCATTGTCTTCACTTCAGTATGTCAAAGGTCTAGAATTTATAATGCCCTCAGCATCACATAGTACAGTGCACAATTCTTCAATCTGTAAGGAGGCCTTTCCAAGAACTTTTCTTAAGATAGATTTAAACATACCTATAAGCCTTTCCCAAAATCCGCCCCACCAGGGGGCTGATGGGGGGTTAAATTTCCATTGGATTTTCTTTACTGAGGCATATTCTTGTATTTTTCCCCAATCAACTGATGAGCTCATTAGAAGTACCCACTAAGTTGGTTCCATTATCTGAATAAATTGTAGCTGGTCTCCTCTTCTAGAAATAAACCTTCGTAAAGCTAGAATAAAACTATCTGTCGATAAACTAGTTACCAGCTCAATGTGGACTGCACGATAAACTGCACATGTAAAAAGTACAGCCCAACATTTGGTTTTGTTTTTCAAATATAGTGGTCCGCACAAGTCAACTCCTACTACTTCAAAAACATAAGCATCTCTGACGCGATCTTCGGGTAGTGGAGCACTTACTACTTCTAATGACCGAGATGAAAAACGTTGGCATATTACACAAGTCCTTATTACCTGACGTATTGTCTTCCTGCTTTTTAAGATCCAATAACTCTCCCTTAAACTCGACATCAAAATCTGTATCCCAGCATGACTAAGTTCAACATGCTTTTCAAAAATAAGTTTCCCGATAACAGCATGCTTTGAAGGCAGCAAAATTGGAAATCTAAATGTCGATAGATCACTTCTTTGAGAAATTTTGGTCTTTATTCTTAACAAACCATCTGAATCCAGGAATGTCTGTAAGTTCAGTTTTTCGTTTCCCGAAAAACATTGACTTTGAACTTGTTTTAAAATGAACTTTTCTGCAGCGTCCAATTCTTCAAGATCTAAAGATCCGCCTTTTCTTTCTTTTTTCTGGGTTTTAGCATTTTTATAAAAACGGAAAATCCAAGCCGTGATTCTGGTCATTTTCCGGAAAGAAGATACCTTAGAAAAGTATTCTAATTGCTCTGTCGTGGTGTTAGTGACAGACACAATAGATTTTCTTTTTTCGGAGTTTACAACGTCAAAATCTGGTATAGTTTCTGAAACAGGCCAATCTTCTATAGGCATTCGCA
>BGPR01042372.1:0-13282 GCA_013235015.1 Araneus ventricosus | reverse complement strand
CATTTTTATCTCGCATTGCGTGTATCCACTTCAAAACTGCCTCATCCTTCATAGACACATGTTTTTAAACGTTTTGAACAAGAATTCGAAGAATCATAATTTTGTATCTTATCACGATTTTTTATTATGGTTGATAAACTGTTTGGAGGAATACCAAATTTTAAGCAATATGCCTTTTCTTCGCGCCTTTGTCCACCTCATGAAGAATTAATTTTTTTTACTTTGATGCTCAAGCACTTTCGGTTTGATATTTTCCAACTACAAGAACCGAAATTACCAGCACGACTCTGATCAACAATCTAGAAAACGGGAGACTATTTCAAGGACAGGGCAACTCACTTGAGGGTGAAAGGAGGCTATTGAAAGTATTTCTAGTGAAGTGGACAGTGTGTGTGGGCGTCGTGGATAAAAGTTGCACTTCCTGGATGTAATGCAACGAATGACAGGGATTTTACTGCTCTCGGCGAGTTAAGCGACTGATAAAACCAGTTCAGGGTCATTGATCACCATAAAATGTGTTAAAAGTAAGAATAAGTTTTAAATGTTCAGAAATATTTTGAGAAATAGGGAGAAAAAAAAATTGGATCACAAGAAAAAGTTCGTTAAATACAGAATGCACATCGCTATTTCCAGGTTATTTTTCGAAGAAACTCGCAAATTGTTCTGGGTTCCAAGGAAAAGTTCGCAAAATAGAGAAATTTGGAAAATAGAGTTTCTTTAAATAAAGGTCCGAAAGTAGTGTCATTGAATCGTAAATGTAGATTTCTATTACATTTTGAATCAGTCGTTCGTTCAATAGAGTGTTGAAAACAATAACTCTGAAGCGCAACTAGCTAGAAAGATTTAATTTGATATATTGTCAGTGCATCGTAAATATAGATTTCTATCACATTTTGAATAAGGCGTTCGTTCGATCGATCTGTGAAAACAATAACTCTAAAGCGGAACTAGCTAGAAATATTTAATTGTATATATTGCCATTGCATCGTAATTGTAGATTTCTATCACATTTTGAGTGAAATCTATTTCCAGGTTGTCAATCGTTTCTCCGCAGTGACTCAAAAGAGCAAGAATTTATAAAGTCAGGGTAAGATGAATGGAATTTGTCGTATGATTTTATTATTAGAATTGTTGATGTGTACAGATTTTAGAGAAAGTCGTCAATGGGTTGACAGACTCTCAGTATTTCTATTCGTGTGTATGTGAACGTGATAACTCTGAAATGAAACTAGCTGGAGTGGTCTCCCCTAAACTTTCTAGTATACTCCTTAACACATATATAGAAAAAATAAGCTAAAAGGCAGTAAAACGTATAAGCGGCCATAACGCAGTGAAGAAAAAAATAAGCGAAACGTCGTACCACGAGTTTCTGAAGGTCGTGTTTGAGGCACCAAAGCGGAAAGAGTATCAGAAGCTGTCGTGCTTACGCAATGAGGCTGCGAAAAAAAAAAAAAACGCAAATTTCCAATTAAAACGCCTTTATTTGACCAATTGACACAAAAAGTGGAGATAAATCTACAATTAAGGTTAGAAGGCCACATACATTATTTTATTCTTCTAAGTAATTTTGTTAAGAAGTTATTGCGTTCAAAAGTACGCGATTATATAGACCGACAGACAGTCTCCCCATTGGCAGAATTTGCCCGAAATTGGCTACGTATCTACATTCTTGATGATAAAACTGTGTATCAAATTTTATTTATCTAGTGATTTAAGTTCTTGAGTTATAATTTATATTGTTCGTATGAACAAGGACAGACCGGCTTTCCGTTGATAGATTTTATTCAAAATCTGATAGAGTCATTCAAATTTTATGTAAAGATCACATACAAATTTCATCTTTCGAGCTCTTATAGTGTTCGAGTTATCGTGTTCAATGACAGACAGGCATAATTCCAAAATTGTGTTTTTCGGGCTCAAGAAGGTCTAAAACGTGGAGATTCGTCAAAATCACAAGTTCGAATTTTTTGACGATTACAATTCTTTCGCTTTGTTATACTTTGTATACGAGAAAGTAAAAAGCTTGGTAAATGAAATTTAGTATGTAGTTTTGACACCGAAACTGTAGTTTTTGTGAAATTTTTTACCCAATCGGGTCAAGGCATGATGTCCAAAAAGTATTCTCGATTCTTCTCTCTATACTACAAGACTTATCAAAAAACGGATAATATTGTGTTAAGTGTCGTGGCGTGAAGAACTGAAACGATGAATTTGCTTGATGGGGAATATGATGCTTTTGAGACATTTTTTATATATATTCGTCACAACAAAGTAACATATTCTTTAATACTTTGATGGATCTGTCACTATTAGATTCTAAAGGTGCCTTCCAGTTAATCAAATGAATTTCAGTTACGATGTGTGGTTATCATAATCATCGAAATATAAGCAATTGATATTAATCGATTTCCACATTTTAATGTTAGTTACACTTTCTGAAGGATCAGAAAAAGTGCGGATTCTTTTATAATTCGGTTTTATATAAATCCAAACCATAATTCCTTTATACGGGAAAAAATACTGAAAGTTACTAGAGGAAATTTGCAATATGAAGATGGTTTAAAATTATAATTCCTTGAAGGTTTAGGTTAGGTTTCCTTGAAGTTTTACTTGAGAAGACATTTTCATAGAATTGGGAAAATATTTACCATGAACTGAAAATGAAAATTCTTACCCTGATGTATTTCATGAAAATAATCTCATCTGTTTGCTCACGAAACATTTTCAAATTAAGGAGCTTAATAGAGCAATTAAATATGAAGTTTTAGAATTTTTGCGATAGTAAAGTATTTGTCTTTATTAAGCCTTTGGATGTACTACTCAGTGGTGAATCAGGGACCCAGCATGCTTTCCATGTCACATTACTTCGTTAATTCTTGTCCAGTGCACTCAACTTCGAAAGTATCTGTACACTTTTAAAAGGTTTCTTATTAAATATTATGTTATTTCCTTTCAGAAAAACATTTCATTAAGATTTTTAAACTTAAACTTTTATAGAGAAAGTTAGGAATCAGAAATAGCCGTAACTGAAATAAAAGTGAAACGTTAAACCGGGAGGACGCGCGGGGGTCATTTTATGACCCTAAATCCTCAGAAAACTCCAATTCCTAGAAAACTAGCCACCTTTTCCTTTCTTTCTTATTTGTAGCTCAGTTAGTCACCCCTCTGCTTTTTCTGAGTATTTTTGGAATTTTTCGTCTCTTAATAAACGTTTTGTCAATTACTGGGTTTATAGAATGACCCCGGGCGTCCTTCCGTTTGTTCCACACACCAGTTATTTCACGAGGCTCATGCGGTCAACTCGTTGTTTTCCTTGCCGAATTGAAGTATTTATTTGTTTCTCACAATGCCGACTCCATACGAAAAAGAAATTCAGCGTTTACGCAAACTTCTTGTTGAAGTTGAAACATACAAAGATCCAGACTTTGACAGTAAAGACAATAGACCTGAAAATGTTTTTGAAGTGAATTTTTCATGAAAGTTTCAGCGAACATGATACGGAATCGACAGAGGACGGAGATTCTAGAAATGAAGAAGTTAATAGCTTGGAATAGTTTTCTTATAAAGATGGCATACAGTAGAGGAAAACAAAATTCAGGCAGAATATTCGTACTCGTTTTCATATTATTGTGTCGCGCTTACCTAGAGCAAAAGGACGGGCGAAAGATGCGACGAACCCTGTGAAGAGTTGAGAGGTATTCATCAACCATAATATGATATAATTTAACTGAAGAATGAATAAATATAAATTTATTGAGAAATGCGCACCCAACTTTTCACATAAAAGCGATGCAGAAAAAAAGGACCCTCTTGAAATCCGTGCTTCATTAGTGGATAATAATGGAGTAGATTTAAAATTTTATTAAGCACTGTATTCTTAGTGTCTAAAAGTCTAAAGTGTTATTTTTCCAACTAAAAATTTATTTTTTAACCGCGTAGGATTGAATTTAAGTTTGTTATCATCCTATGACCCTGAAGGGGCTAGAGGACACATCAATAATACCTTACGTCATCATTGACTCAGATCAGCAAGTTACAAATGATACTCCAGGCAAAAGGTTCATCAATAAACATTTATTTCATATTTTAACTAGGTATATTGTGCAAAATGAACTCGTCAATTAGAACATTAAAACATTTGAACAAAATGAATCTGCAGAACGATACATCTCGTATCAAAAATTACCATGTACACAAGAATACTTGGCGAGAAGAGGAACACGTTCAGTGAGAAGCGAAGGAACTAGCGGCACATATGGATTCTGTGTAGATGTTAATTAACAAGCCGCATCCAATTGCAGATTGGGGAAATCAAAACCAATCGGAAAGGCTTATATTCTGCTTAAGCGAGATGGGCAACACCGTCTGTTGAACTGCTATAGATCCAACCACAGAGGATCATACTTCACTAAGGTGAGTTGGCTTATACTTTGTTGCTGCCCTCTGACTCTCTGCGACGGAATTGAAAAATGTACTCTTATAAATACCTTGACCAATAGTGCGCGCGCATTATTACCTTCGCACCATCTTCGTATTTTGCATGGAAGAATAAAACTCTACCTGCCACCTCATGGCAAGGTGCGAGATGAAAATGCAATAGTCAAGGAAAAAGGTTCGAGAGGCCGCCACAACCCCCTCGCGTCTTAGCGTTCTCTCTGGTTAAGAATATACAGAAAATAGCAAGAAAGAGAGAAAGACAAAAGGTATTGAGTGACGTGTGTAAAACATTTAATTTTGATGTATTTTTCTTAGCTGCTAGATCATGAAAATTAGAGGAATGTGTGACTTGTAAATCTAAGAGAAGAAGTAAACAATAGTGATAACAATATACCTTTTGAGCGCCAACGCAGCAGCATCCAGTTATTGCGTTATCAATATTGTCGGAAGTTAACTAACCAATTGAGATACAATCAAACAATAAAAATCATGCTTTAATTAAAATGAACACATTAAGTTAGAATAAATAAAATGGAAAAAGTGGAAGAGAACTCCAGTGTTGAACTTTTTCAAAGTTCTCCGATTAGAACTCCGACGGCGAGTGGCAATTTGAAAAAGCTCGCCATTCGAGTTCTCTTCCACTTTTTCCATGTTTTTTACTCTACATTAATGTGTTATTTTTAATTAAAGCATGAGTTTTGATTGTATCTCAATTGGTTAGTTAACTTCATACATTATTGATAATGCAATAACTGGATGCTGCTGCGTTGGCGCACAAAAGGTATATTGTTATCGCTATTGTTTGTTTTTTCTATTCCTCCTGTATTTTCTTTCTTGTAATTAAATATATTTCTTTTGTACTTTATTGCAAATTCCTGCATTTTTGCGCCATTATGTATAATACAAGGTTTAATTTTTAATATATCTTGTTAAATTATTTCACTTGTACTTGTTATAAGGCTAAACTTATTTTCACATATGATGCTGGTGAGACACTAGTTGCATGTCTCTGCTCTATTGTACATTAATTTCTTCTTCAAGTGTCTGCATATCTGGTGAAGATATTCAGGATATATAGAAGCTTCATAAATTGAAATTTGCGATATTCCAGCATTCAAATTCGCATACTATAAGATGCAGGAAAACGGCGTAAAAAACTGATATTAGGTTCCCGAAAAAATGACATTTTATGCTTATATGTTATATAATATATATAACTGGTATACATATGACGGTATGGATAAAACATTTATAGTAAAATGCTATATTTTTAAATTTAAGAGAATATTTTATTAAACTAATTTTCATTAAAAATTTGACATTTTAATATGCATAATTAATATTTCTAAAGTTTAATAATTCGGAACAAAATGATATATTCTCTTTATAACGTAGTAAAAGAGAAAAGATTATTTTTTTAAATATAAATACTTAATATTTATGGAATAAAATGGTTGTGAAATGCAGGATATTTCTGACAAATCGGAAACAACATAGATGATGAATTATAAACTTTACTTTTCATTAAACTTTACTATAAATATGTTTTGCTCTTTAAAAAATTTCGATTATACCTCCCGTTTCGGTTATATGTTCTTGATTTTCTAATTATTTAATCTTGTCTTAGAAGAACCAACCTTTTCTAGAGCTACCTGTAAAAATGTTTTGTTTGAAGGGAAAGCTATCATTTAAATGAAAACGAAATGTTAAATATGGGTTAAAACTAAAGTAGAATTTGAATGATAAAGAAAAAGATTCATTGAATGAAAAAAGAAAAAAAACTTTGTTAAATAGATTTCGATATTTTACAACTCCTAAATGATCAATATTTTATAATTTTTTTTTACAAAATTGTCATCAAGTTACAAATGCTTTGTCTGAATTTGACCTTAAAATGTAAGAAAAAGGCAATAAGATAATAAAATTATCTATAGAATTTAAGCTTAATATTTAAAAAGTTGAAATAAAAACAAAGAAATTGAGAAGCTCATCGTATTATTAAGTAACTTACTCGGGCATTTCTTTTACGGCTGTCCGTCATGCTGACTATAATTTTTCACGACGTCAAATAAACTGTTCGAGGAAATGATTCGTAGATTTTGGGTCTCGCACGGCTGAAATAAACAGAATTAAAATCTATTATAAATTATAAAGCAAATTATAAAGCTGTTCCACATTATGAAAAATGCCTTTCCAACTTGCCTCTTTGTAAATATGCAGTAATTTTAATTATATAATGATTCGAATAGCTGATATAGGGTTGTTTCGTTTCGTGTTCAATAGTAACCGTTTTTGTGAGAGTGATAAATATTTTACTTGAAAAGTTGTTATTATAACAAAGTTATTTTTTATTTAACTAAAATGCATTATATCAATAGCTTATTCATATTAAGAGAAAAAAACAAAAACAGAAAAACATCACAGTCATGACCTCTTTCCAATTTAAAATTAGGTTTTTACATTTTCATGCATTTCTTTCTGTCGGTTGAATTTTTCTAAACACATGTAATAAGAATCGAAACTGTCTATTCCTACTCTTCGCGTAAGGCAATTGTCAATTTCTGAGTCAGAACCCCGCCCCCTCGGAAAAATGAAAAACGACACACTTTTCATAACGTGGTAACGGACAATTGTTTTGCTTCCTAATTATAGAGATTTAAATTAATTTTAATCGTTATAATTCATCAATATAATTCCATTTTCTTTTCTATTTCGTTTAAAAAATGAACAAAGATTTTAAAGCTTCATTAAATTTATTATTTGGGAAACCTGACATTTAGCTTTTTTTTAAATAATATTTTTATTATTTCTCGAGATAATGTTTTTGGAATTTAAGTTTTTTTTCATGTTATTTCGCTTAGTTTTCTGAAGGATCTTATAATTCTTCATCCCATATGCATAATTACCTGGATATATTGCAATTTTTCTCACTTAATTTTTTTGTTAAATTTGGCCATGCACAGGCATTTAATTTTGAAAGCAGGCCTTTTAAATTAACGACTTTTCGATTCAAGTTCAATTTCATTTAATTTATAATTTTCAGTCTTCTAAAAAAACAATTTTAAAATTTTAAACAGTGGCAATTTCTGTTTTAATAGTTTAAAAGCCATAACACGCAATATTCATAACAATATGATATATTTCAATAAAAATTTTGCAAATGAAGTTTAGAAATCTGCATAGATTTTAGTATATTGATAATTGTGCAAAGTAAGTTTACTGGCATTCCAAGAATTATTACAAAAATTAAAGGAAAAAAATGGAACCTAGTAATATCAGAGATTTTAAGAGAAAATAATCATCAATAAATTTATGGGGAGTTTCGATAATTATTTTTATTTGAGCCAAATTAATGAGATCATATGTTAACGCTTTTAAGGGAAAAGGTCTATTAAAATGCCAGATATAGGAAATGCATCTGCATTATTTATTTAAGATTATTTTTTTGATTAATGTTGCTGAGTTTCGAACACCGATCATCAAAAAGGCAAGAAACAAATAAAGGAAACATTTTATTTCATTTACACGGCGAAGGCAGGACTAGGGAATTTCGGTTTGGGATGGGACTTAGTTTATTAATAGTATACATTTAAGGTAGTCATCCATTAAAATGCCAAAGCGCAATGGCCAGCCAATCGGGAGAAAATGGCCCTCAAACTTTCGGCATGGCTTATATACCATTAAGTTGACACCGTTGTTGAAGAGCGAATAACATGGGCGGTATAGTGCTTGCGTGCAAACCTTTTTCCACAGGGCCCGCGTTTTCTTTTTTTAAAATATTTTTATAAATTAATATGTAATTAAATTAAAAATTTAAAAACATCTTTTATAAAAATATTAATAAAATTTAAGCATTAAATATTTTTTGTTCATATGATATATGAACCGTAGTCGAAATTTAATTTTTTAACAGTTAAATAATCATGAAAACATTTTTAATGATGTATAGTAATAAGCATAATTACTATTACCATTATATGTCATTAAGAACTTTGAAGGATTCCGTTAAATTAATTACAAAATTTCCGTTCTAGTGGAAATCTTCTTCACATAACAGGTTTTGACCGAAAAAGAGAGAACATCCGTTAAACTTTTGAATACAGAGAAAGTCAGTTCAAAATCGGAAATTTATTTCCCAATAGAACTTTAAAATAAACGTACACTATTTATTAATTATAATTTATGTCGAAAGAGTCTTTTATTTCTAATATTTTTATGAGATGTTCTTGTATGTAAATAAAAATTAATAAATTTCGGAAAGTTTCAAAGATTTACAAAGGAAAAAATTCTCCATGAAATTCTTTTACGATGAGAGCACTATTACAATTATTTAATGAGAGCAACTATAATTATTTATTACCTTTAATTTGTATTTATAATTAATTATTTTTTCTTTTTTGTAAATAATTTTTGAAATTAATAATTTCAAATAAAATTAACAATTTATAAATATTTAATTTAAAATATTAATCATTTCATTGAAAAATAACTGTTTATTTATATGATCCTGGAATTACAGTTATAATTTGATTTTTAAGCAGTAAAATAATTATAAATACATTCTTTCCCGATCAAAACCAGTTTCGTTGGCTAGGAAGGAAATTTTGTAATTGTTTAAACGGAATCATGCAAAAATTTTAATGACATATGATGATAATAGTAATTATATTTATCATTTACTGTCATTAAAGCTATTTTTATGATTATTTAACTTTTAAAAATTAATTAAACAATGATTGATATATCATATGAATGAAAAATTATTTAATTCTTAAAATTTTTTAATATTTTATCAACAGACGTTTATTAAATTTTAATTTAACTAAATATTAATTTTGAAAAATATTTCAAAAAAGAAAACGGAGGTGGGATCGAACACTGGGCAGAAGAATGATCACGCTATTCGGGCTTCAACAACGGTGACAACTTACTGGTATATAAGCTATGACGAAAGTTTCGGGCAATTTTCTCCCAATTGGATGGTCATTGTGCTTTAGCATTTTAATGGATGAACAAATTCAATTATGCTATTAATAAACCATATCCCATCCAGACTAAACTAATTCAACATCTTTGAGACAATATAGTCGAAATAACGATCAGTATCACTGAGTTAGGGACTGGGACACAGATATAAGAACTTTTGTAGATATGCAAATAAAACATTGCAAAATTTCAGGGAGTCAAAAATACAAACGTAATCGGTGCAACTCATCTATCAGTTTAAGGTACTTCTAAGGTACATATAAAGAGAGCACTAGAGAAAAAAATCCACGATACCCTAGTGTGAGTTGTAGGCAGCCAGGAAGCTATTAATTACTCACTGAAACCGGAAAAAATATTTAGAAAACTCCATAACGTCAGGTTTTCTTGCAAAACTTATGTTTTTAGCTTATTTAAGCGTAAAATTTCTCTATTTCACTGAAAACTGGTATCATATTCTTGAGTCAAAAAACCGTATCCAATAATCTATAATATAAAGCAGAAAATACATGTATTTGACTGTCTGTCGGTCACAAGATCTCCTCCTAAACGGTGTACCGTAGCGACATGAAATTTGCACGCGACATTCTAGAGAACATTTCTAGTTCAACGGTGCCATTTTCAACTTTCAGAGTTAATTAGTTCTTGAGATATTTAAGATAACAAAAATTAGCCGCTGTTAAGCCTAATGCTTAGACGCTTTTTGACAATAACTTCTGAAATATTTATTAGACAACCATTATTTTTATGCCATTTTAAAGAGCTGAAAATTATCTTTCTCAATTCCTACTATTAGTTCACACTCTCCCTATATATATTTATATATTTTGTTCAAATTTTCAATCGGTAATAAAATACATTTATTCATCCAATCAAGTTCAATACATTTTTTAAACTTGTAGTGGATGATACTTGATTTTTTCTCAAATATTAATTAATTAATTAAATTTAATTAATTAATTGCCACTTTTAATTCTCTGAATGAGCTGTGAGACAATTTAAGTACTTGATGTAGTATCTGTTTCAACGCAAAATTTTTCGCCGTTGTGAATTTTTAAAATGATTCAGTAATTCAGTAATAACTGACGAAAGCAAATGTGATCTCAGAAATGTAAGTCACGGTAATTTACTTTGAAACGTTACATTTTAAACAGAAATTCGGTCTCGATAGTTTGAGTAAATGCTTGATTGGTCGCATTCGAAATTGTAAGTATTAAGAAAATTAACATTTTTTCTCATTTGTAAAACTTGGTGTTAATACAGTTTTTTCAAATATTAATTTATTAATTAAATTTGATTAATTAGAAACGATAAAAATAGAAAGCGAATAAATAGTAACAAACAAAAATAATAGTCCAACACCATATATAGAAAGGAAAATGGAAAATTGCAAGGAAATTCGCTTTCTATTTTGCCATTTAATATTCTGATTCTGTCATATGTATATACATATTTATATTAATTGTAATTATTTAATAAAAGGTAACTAAAATAAAATTTTTTTTGTTGACCTAAGTAGGAATTCACTTTAAATTTTTTATATATATATTACTTGTTTATGATATTAATGCCATTGCGATGAAGTGTTTTCTCTTATTGTTATAAAGGTTTAAAAAATATTTTTAACGCAATTTCTGACAATACTTTTTATTCTGATAGAAATAAATTCAAACCAAATTACTGTTTCGCGCGCGGGCTTTTGCCAGTGTTAAAGATAATATAAGAAAATATTGCTTTGTTTGACCATAAACAACAAAGTAGACTTTTCACTTCCGGTTTCCAGTTGTCTTAGCATTAACAGCTTTTAATACGGTTACACATTGAGCCAATGACGTTAGTGAATTATTCTCTCGATGTTTTGTTTAATTTTCACAAATTTTTACTGATCCTAATGAGTGTGTACTGAACCTTCAAGGCTACTTAGCCCGGTTCCTATCATAGGAAGAGGAAAAAGAGAGGGAAAAGAAGATATTCTAACGGTCTATCTGTCGCAAGAACTCCTCCTAAACGACGAATAGTCTTGGCATAAATTTCCACATTCCATTCTGGGGTTCCGTTCCTAGATAATTCTACTTTTTCAAACTGTCAAAATAATTAATTCCTAAGATATTTAAATAAATAACGGAAATTAAGCCAATTTTCGGCATTTTATCTCAGTGTTTCGTCAATAATTTCAGAAAAAATATATTGCACTTAGATTATTTACATACCATCTTCAAGAGCAGAAGATTATCTTTTTTATGATTTCAAATTAAATGTTATTCGTTCTTTTCTTAATTTAATAAACATTTTAAATTTATTTCATTCCCAATTTGTAACAATGCTTTCTGTTATTGTTATTAATTTCAAACCATTGATTGACCGGAATGAAGGATTATCAAATCCTTCATTCCGATATTTTTGACATTGTGAAATTTATGATAAAAATATTGTTTTCTTTGAATGTTAAGAGAAAGGCATAAATTTTATAGCATATACCTCTTTCAATATGTTTGCGCCACAACACAATGACGTTAATTACTCTCTTTCCGAGGTGCTTCATTTAATTTTATTATGATCATAATGAGTGTTTAAAATGCTTCTATATTGTTGAGCCCACTTCCTACAGCAGGGAGAGGGCCTAAAGCGGAAAAGAAAGAACAATATGAGGTTTTTCCGATCAGTGACAAAAACACTAAACATAAGAGAATTGTTGTCCGGATAATGGCCAAAATAAATTCGACGGGAGGCTGTCTCTGCGAAACGGCCGCTGGAATTGAGGGGCGTGGACTTATTTACCTTATACAACTGTGACTTTCTGTGTCTAAAGTTGTTCTACGTGATTAAAATAGCTCTATGTGACTTGGACCCACGACCTATGCTCTATGACCTTCCTCTTGTTAAACGAAACTAAAACCAACTCATCTCAATTTAATCGATGGAAAGGACAGCTCAATTAAATCAACGTTTGTTAATAATAATTAATTAAGGACAGTTAATTAATCGATTACTCAACTCTGACTTTCTGTGACTAAAGTAGCTCTATGACCTATGACCTATGCTCTATGACCTTTCTCTGTTAAATGAATTAATCTGATTGAATTCATTAATCTGAAATGAATTAATTATTGATCTGTTAATATCCGATTAATAAATCCCTCAGAACCGATGCGTGCGAGCGCATCGGTCGCTGTGACGTCATCAAAACTCTTCGTGATTTTCACCAACTTTGCAACTCGACTGTGACTAAACCATAATTACAAATTCTAAAAGTAATTTGGCAATCTTCATTGTCTACCTTTCTCTGTTATATGAATCTAAAATCAACTCTATATGTTATTTGGTTGCGGAGCTATAAGTGTTTAACTTTACCACGAAATTCGACGTAATTCAACAATTCTTGGGTAATATTTCGCGTGAACGTAAGATCAATAAATAAATTTCCAAACGTAATTGGATAGTCTGGGTGCGCGTGCATCGGTCGCCGTGACGTCATCAAAAGTTTATCGATTTTCACCACGTTTGAAGCTCGACTGTGACCAAATTCCAAATTCTAAAATTATTTTTGCAATTTTCAATGTCAACCTTTCTCTGTTAAATGAAACTGAAGCTCTCCATATTATTTGGTTGCGGATCTATAAGAGTTTAAAAATATCACGAAAAGCGTCATAATTTTTCCTTTCCCGACACACCATTAAACCACAATGAAGAGACGTAAGTCTACGTGAAAATACAAGATATGAAAGAGTTTCTGCTGTTGCCGCAGCAATGATGGGAGGGGAAAATGGAGTAGGAAGGACTACGAGATTCTCTTGCCAGGTGATTCAAACTAAGGAGAGAAAAAGAAAAGGGTGTTTCACTGCTGGTCCAAAGGGTCAGATGA
>BGPR01042371.1:0-13283 GCA_013235015.1 Araneus ventricosus | reverse complement strand
TTATGGAACATTCATTATAACTATATGATTTGTTCATAATTGCATTATGAGAGATGCATTTCTTTGTCATTGGCAGCTGAATCTTTCAGAAAGGTTGCAAATTTGATGCAGAATTCTTCTGCTGACATCAAAATGATTCATACCTTCCAAGGCTCTTTACCGCTTATTATTTTAGTCAACAAATTATATTTCAAGATTTAACAGTATATTTTTTAATGAATTCTGAACTTTATGAAATGATTAGTAGAAGTTACATACTTAACACTTCAGGTGTGTTATAAGGGCATTTGAGTTTATAAGTGATCAGGTTCTTTAGGCATCATTTATGATGCAAAGTGGCATTTCTTTGCAATTTTCAGCCGACTCTGTGGGGAAGGTTGAAAGTTCAATGCAGGGTGTTTTCTCTCGTTACATTGATTAATTGACATGCATTCGAAGGGCAATATGTAATTGATTATTTTTTGGTAATGAACTAATAATCCAAAACTGCATTCTTGTTTTTCTTTTTGGGATACTGGACATTATGTTGTTAATGTGACTTCTGAAATGAATGTCAAGTGATTAATAGCATATCCATTGCTAATTTGGGATACATTAATGAACTTCAACAATTGGGGATTACAGCCTTTGTTGCTTCAAATCCCATAACTCCTATCATTCAAGTTCAACTTCAACAATTATGTAACTGTACGATTTGTAATTTTTGAAACAGTTTTATTTATTTTGAATGAATTTTGACTTTTATCATCTTTTTTAATATTCTGAATTGACGCAGATCAATGTGAAGAAGGTAAATTGCCTTCATTTGCATCTCGATCATATTTGTGATTGAGACTGGCATTTATTTGTCATTTGTAGCCAAATCTTTCGGAAAGGTTGTAAATTTGATGTAGGATGCTTCTGCTCACTTCACGATAATTGATTTATTGACTTGCCTTCTAAGGCTAGGCGCGTACAGGCAATTCCTTCGGCAACTAAACAGTTTGGTCAGGCTGCGCTGTGTGATTTCACCGCGACTGAACTGTTTAGTTGTGACGGGTGTGCATATATGAAATTTTTAATCTTTTGATTCTTCATTTTTGGAAGTTCTTGCTGCCTTCTCATGTTATACAAGAACGCTAGGCACTCACCAGGGGTCCCTGAATAGCGATACAACTTTTAGTTCTTTTCAAAATTTCTCAAATTTATTTTCTCACGAAACTATCATTTCAAATATCAGAATTAATTATTAACTTCCCAAGAATTACTGCTCCACCACACTAACATAGCTCCTGAGCGAAACTGAATGGCCGATGCATTATCATTATGTTAATTCAACTACACAAATTTGAAATACTCCTATCTTATTTCTTCTTTTAATAATTTTTTTTCTACTTATTAAGCTACACTAAAATATTATAATTTTTTGAATTACTTAGGCACTTCCTAGTTTGCTATGGTATTTGTAATACCTCTTTTTCTTCACTGAGTTCAAGCACTTCTTTAACTCGCAGCACCATCACTAGACCGAATGATGATCTTTCATTTTCAGGGCTGCTCCATCAATTCTAGCATAATAAATTTCCTGGATTCATTTGGGTATTTCACGTAACTATCTTGTCTAAAAATTGGAATCAATCGCTTCGATTCATTTACTCCTGTTTAGTCTACGAATTGTCAGTTGAGATCACTCATCACCGTTTTGAAATAAGGTCTGAATTCGAACATTAGGTGGAAAAGTTGCATATAAAAGTTCAAACAAATATGAGAAGCGGAGCCATTCCGTAGTTCAAATAAGAGCACAGGGTATTCACTCGGATATCTTTCATACATAATAGATTGAAAACAAACTCTTTGTAGGGAAATGGATACATCTGTGTTTAACGTTTTGATTCATTAAAAAAAATTATAACCAATTAGGTAAGTTTTATTTAATATATCATTTTATTTTTGCATAATTTTTTCGAATAAATATTTCATCATTTAACTTCCTTATATTAACATAAAATCATTGAGTTCTAGGAAGAAAATAAAATTTTATTAATATCAAATAACTTCTAAATGTTTTTATATGAAGCAAAACTTGGCTAATTTTCCCAGCTTTTGAATTTCCTTTTGAATGTTAAAATGTCGTCTATAATTCGAATTTATTTTGTATCATTCAAAGTCAATGTTGGCAATTGTAAAGAAAAAAAGAATTGTTTTATTTTTGTTAGTTGAATATGGCTGTATCTTGTAATTTTCAGTGTATAAGTTTTATGGCCTTTAATTCACTTGAGGACTTTTGCTGTTGTACAAAAATGCAATAAAACCCCTCTTTATCAGTTTTTCTAAAAAAACTTTGAATACGTTAGATGTGGATTCTTAATTTGGAAGTTTTATTCTAAAATTGTTGTACTGAAAGTTCGATATGATGTCTGTCTATTTACTCATTTATTGAAATTTTTCAAAATAATAAAACATTTTTATTTCATTAATAATTAATCTAATTTACTCTTTTTTATTAATAATTATATGTTGAAAGATGAAAAATAAATCTTCCATTTTTAGCATCGATTTTTTTGGATAAAAAAATATTTGTGATTCATCGACTTCGAATTAGCCAAGCTCGAATTTATGAATTTCAGTCTAAAAGTACTTTGAAGAACAGTTTATCCAAATATTTATTTCGTACTTGAACTGTACGGTAATAATAAAAATGGAAAAACAAAATAGTTCATAATAAACTGTCATTTTTCAAGTTTAGTTTTAGTCGTATTAACGCCTTTTTTCAAAAATACGAAAGCTATTTTGAGATGTACCTCGTAATTTTGAAACCCGGTCATATGATGATGACAACACATGAACTGGCACCCCCTCTCCAAATTTCTGCATTATGTGTGAAGAGCCTACGCTGGCAGCGTAGGCTCTTCTTTTGATTCCGCGTTTTCTTCCTCTTCGTAATCATTTCACTCTACATTGCTTTAAGTGGACCGCTGTGACGGAGAGAATTTCAGAAAGAACAACATCTCAAAGTGTAAGTATTTACGACGTTTAACTGCCACTTGCCCTGATTTAGTTGTTTGAGCTTTCTGTTCTCTGGAAAAGCATGTACTTAAATTCTTTCATTTATTCTGCACCTCAGCATCTGTAATATGCGAAACCTAGTATCATTATATTCAGCGGTTTTTTCCTTTGATGTTTGTGTGATTATTAATTTATTTTATTTGTTGAAATCATAGGAAGTGCATGTAAGCTATCCTGATTCTTGTCAAAAAGCAAGGTTCAGGTTCTAATGAAGATACTCCAAGCACTCTTCCTGTCATAGTCATTTTTTGAGATTAACATCCGAGTGATTTTAAATATAGCCTCCTTTCTACACACTCAATCAGTAATTCCACATCATTCGTAATATTCCGATCCATTTTCAGGGCTAAATTATTTTAGGAATTCCGCATGTTTCTTTTCTCCTCACCGAAGCAAAGCTTTGTTTAAATTACGCGCCAATTTCCGAGCTTCCGTTGTGACCTACACCCCTTGAATGAATGGCGCGAATCAACTATTTAGTTGCAAGTATGTGCGCGCCAGTTGAAACTTGTGAACTTTACAATAATTGTCCGATTTTCTAATCAAAAGCGGTTTTAAGACTGTTTTGTTGCTGAACTATAAAGTTGCATGTATGCACGCTCCAACCTGAGCCCATGGATTTTCGACATGCAACTAATCTGTTGCCAGATTAATAATTGCATGTTTGCGCCTAGCCTAAGGACACATTTGCCAGTTGTAATTTACTGTTCTGACATAATTAACTCGTGTGAAAACTAATTCATAGACAAATATTTAGTAATTTGACAATACTTCTTTTTCATGAATTCTGAACTATATATGAAATGATTAGTACATAGTTGATGCTTGAAGGTGCAATATTAGGCCTTTTATGTTTTGAATTTATAAGTGATCAGCTTCATTAAGAAAGTCTTGCTTATATTTGTGATCTAGAGTGTCGTTTTTGTGCAGTTTGTAGCTGACTGTTGGGAAGGTTACAAGTTTGATGCAGGATGCTTCGACTTTAATCATACTGATGATCAATTTATATGTGTTTTAAGGACATACGTATCAAAATAGCATTTTTTGTGGCATTGAAATAATTAAGCTAACACGTTTATTTGGACAAGCACATATGTTGTACTGCTATAAGACTAATTTAGTTTTTCTGAATTTTCAGCTGAATCAAAACAATTAAAGTATTTCCATAGATTTATTTTGGATGTGCTTTCTGAGGTTCAATAAATATAGGACAACATATACAGTGGCTCCCAAAAGTGTTCGTACACTTACGATTTGCAATGAAATAGGGCTCTATCCATGAATTAAAATTAATATTTCGGAATAGGTATTTAATAATAAGATCTATAAACTGTTCTTAACAAAACTACATGAAATATTTTAAGAACATAGTAAAACTTTATTTTTAAGAAATCAATAATCAAAAAGTAACAAAAATTTTATCTCACAAAAGTCTTCGTACACTGAAATATTTTCGGATAAATTCATAACTTAAATTATCGTCTGTCACTTTATTTTTATTTTTTCATTGTGTGGGATTTATAAAATCGTTTGGCTTTAATTTTTGCTTGCTTACACCGTAATATTCTATTTATTATTTAAAAATGGTTCGTAGTCGTAAAGAAACAACAATAAGCATTCGAAAATTGATTATTTGTCTTCATAGTAGTGGTAAATCAGTTCGGAATGTCGCTAAATTAGTTAATTTATCCCATTCTACAGGGCAATATGTGATAAAACGCTTTAAAGAAGAAAATCGGATCGAAAACAAGGTAAGAAAAGGTCGACCGGCAATGTTAACACAACGTGATAAGAGATTTATAATTAGAAAATTTGTGAAAAATCCAAGTTTGAGTGCCTTAAAAGTTTCTGCAGTATTTAATGAAAAATTTTCTACTACAATTTCACCTGAAACTGTTCGACGAGTTCTCAGAGCAGCTGGAGTAAATGGGCGTTCTACCCGTAGAAAATTTTTTGTTAGTACGAAAAAAAGGAAACTCTTGCTTTCCTTCGCAAAATAAAGTCCTTTCCTTCGCAGTTACGTATGGCGGTAGAGGTGCCCTTGTGTGGGAGTGCATGTCAGCATCAGGACTAGGTAATTTGGTATTTTTTGATGGTATAATGAATCATGCTCTTTATTTAAATATTTTAAAAGACAATTTAAAATTATCAGCCCAAAATTTGGGTATTAGAAACAATTTTTTTAAATCAAGATAACGATCCTATGCACACGGCTCTCAACGTTCGCCTCTGGTGTCTCTATAATTGTCCACAAAATTTGAAAACACCACCTCAATCGCCAGATTTAAACCCAATAGAACATATTTGGAGAGAACTGGAGGTTAGAGTACGAAAACACGACATTAAAACTAAAAGCGAACTAAAAACAGTAATGATGGAAGAATGGATGAACATTGATGCAGAAATTACAAAAAAAACTAGTGAAATCTATTCCCAAACGCTTAAAAGCTGTTGTGGATGCTAAAAGATATCCTACTAAATATTGATTTAACGAAAAATTATAATATTTACTAATATGTAGAGATTTTTTTAAAGTGTACGAAGACTTTTGTGAGATAAAGTTTTTGTTACTTTTTGATTATTTATTTCTTAAAAATAAAGTTTTACTACGTTTTAAAAATATTTCATGTAGTTTTGTTAAGAATAGATTATAGATCTTATTATTAACTACCTATTCTGAAATATTAATTTTAATTCAAGGATAGAGCCCTATTTCATTGAAAATCGTAAGTGTACGAACACTTTTGGGAGCCACTGTATGTGAATTTAATATTATAATTATCTAAACTTCAAATTCAGTTGATAAATTTTTCTTGATTGAATTTAATAAAGTCCTGTGAAGAATGCAAGTTTCTCCTATGTGTCTCGATTGTTTTCGTGATGGAGAGTAGTATTTCTATGCAATTTGTAGTCGACTCTCTTGCAAGTCTTATCTTGTATGTTTGTTCGCTTCACGAACGATTGACATGCCTTCTAGGGACACAATTACCAATACAGTTAGCTGATTTGTTTTAATGAAATCTGGAGGCTAAACTTGTTCATGGGCAGATATTGGTTCCAGGTTCTGAATTTCCATTTTATAAGTAATTAGCTTCATTAGGCTTGCCTTGGTCGTATTTTAGATATAGAGCAGCATTTCTGTGCAATTTGCGGCCGACTCGCTTGGGAAGGCTGCAAGTTTGATGCGGGAGGCTTCAGTTCTCGTCTTGCTGATTGATTGACATACATTCTAAGGACAATTGTATCTGCAGTAAATGTCTGTTTCGTGGTGATGAACTTGTGAGCGAATCGAGCATCTCTCGACTCTTCCTCCTTTCATTTTGGCCCTTTTCTTGAGCATGGCGAGCCTTTTGAGCCCCCGGCTTTTGCGTCAGCAAAAGCAAAAGGCGATATTTATGTCGCCCACACTTTCGTTCTAGTTTTGAGTTTGACTTTGTGATTTTAATCTCTATATTTAATTTCACTTTTTTGTTTTCATGAACTGCTATCACAGTGTCTCGACTTTTAATTTTTTCACTTTCAGTTACGATTTTAAACTAATTTTTATATTTAATTTTAACTGCTGTTGCAGTGTTTTCACTTTTATATTTCTTCATTATACATTTAATTTCACTTTCAGTTGTGTTTTTAATCTAATTATTATAACTATTTTGAACTGCTGTAACAGTGTCTTCACTTCCTTTTTTTATTTCAACTATTTAGTTTTTTAACGTTAATTTTAATCAGTTATTAATAACTGTTTATCCTTAAAGTTTCACTTGTATTGAGGGAACTGCTGTCGTAGTGTCTTCAGTTTTCTTTTTTATTTCCACTATTTAACTTTCACTTTGTTTTTGATAATTTCAATTTGTTATGTTTTAATGACGTTTTTTGATTTTCACTTTCACCTTTTTGTTCTCTTTCATTTGTCTTGTTCTCATTTTGATTTATTTTAAATTTCAGTTATCATTTTATATTTTAAAGAAGTTTAAGTTTTCCTTTTCACTTTTTTAAAATCTTTTAGTTTTTTTGATTTTTCACCTTCAGTAATTCATTTTCACTTTGTTTTTGAGACTTAAGGTTTGTTCTTATGTTCAGTACTGTTTCTCTTCCACTGTTTTTTTTTTCGCTTTCATTTTTTTAACTTTCAGTTATTTCATTTTTTTTTTAACTTTCAGTTATTCCCGACAGTCTTTTGATACCTTTTTTTTAGTCATTCACTTTCTTTAAGTAGCGAGTAAATTTATAGTTATAGAAATGAAAAATGATACAATTTATTCCACTTTGACTCGAGAGTTTTTTTTTTTTTCCAATTCAATTCTACATTTACATTTAATTTCCATGTATAGTTATAGAAATGAAAAAAATATTCAATTTTATTCTACTTTGATTCGGGACTTTTTTCCCCAATTCAATTCTACATTTTTGTTTAATGACAGAGATGTTATTAATTTCTAAGAAATTGACAACATTCTACATCGAGATTAAAATATTTATTTTTTGCTATAATAGAAAAAAATCAATTGCATTACACAAGATTTTAAAACAGTTTCTTACATTTATATAAGAGAGTAACATGACAAGATTAAAATAGTTTTTTTTTTTTACATTTATACAGGTGGTTGAGGAGATGGTGACGACACGTTCACTTGGTCGATGACGATGGTTAATCAGGGAATTCTAAAGTAAATGGTGCCGCCGAAAAAGAAGAATTTCTAGATGAAGGTTGAAGCTGTGGGTTGGATAACAACAGTTGGTCGAAGAAAGGGGAATCCATAAAGCAGACTGAACGGACGAAATGGTGGAGAACATAACGGGAGTTCGAAGTGCCGGCTGCTGTTGCTGGTGAGAAGAGAAATGCATCGTGCCGGATGCTCGTGCTGGCTGTAAGATGAGTGCATCATCGTTTCGGGTGCGAGAGACGAAGCGAAGGATGAATGAGGTGCCAGATGAGTGGTGGACTGGCAAGACGGACCAGACGACGCCTGGAACGGATATCAAATTAATTAATTTAAAGCAAAGCACACTACAGAGAAAAAAATCAGGCGTATTCTGACGCCACTCCTGTTGTGGGTGGTTCGTAAAAAGTATACGGATCGGAGTGGATTGGTAACTGCCGATAGGCTGAAATGTAACCTCTAAAGCTAGAACTAAGTCTGAACGACATTCTGAGATGATGGGGGAGGAAACGTCAGCTTAGTCGCTCAGCAGTCGCTTTCCTTTTAGCTATAAGAAAAATTGTTATTTTACCGTTAAATCTAATCTTGGATCACTCTCCCATCCCGTAGTTAAAAGAACGTATCATATGTATTTTGTGCGGCAACGTGAGAAAAATTGCTACGCGCACCATTACGTAAGACAGTGATATAACGAAGCGAAATAACAGACGCAATTGTACGATTAAATTATATTTTTATTCAGGGATTGTTACAATATTACATTGAGTGGTACAATCGGATTCTTTACATCAATCCAATGCTGATGTCTGAAAGGGCTACAATCAATTTCTTCGTTTTGTTTACACAACAATACAATTATATGTAGAGATTACAATGCTGAGGTATTCTCAGCTTCTTCGCAGCACAATCATTTTGCATTTACAGTACTTTTTCTTGAGGTTTTCTCCAATTCCAATATTGCATTGCTGATCTTTGAATTATGAGTAGCTGATTCGCCGAAGTTCGTTTGTATTGTGCTTAGCAATTGAATGCTTGTTGATGGTTCATAGAAGAATTGTTATGGAGTTCTCTGACAATATCATTATTGTGTAGAACTTTGAAATAGGCGATATTCAATCTCGAATCTGTATCAACTGTGTCCATAGGATGGCAGTTCCCAGCTTGAACACAGGATATATTTTCGTAAAGGGAATCGGTGAAACAATGGATCATATAAGTGTTGGATGCTCCAGTACGCTTTATGTACATGAAGCCATATCTTGGTTCGGGAGCCATCATTTCTGCTGAATTACGTGAAGCAATAATGAGAGTTTCACAGTTCGTTTTGCTCTTTTATACGTTCTGTATTAAAAATGACCTCTAATTGCTGCACACCTGGGACGATGGATGAGTCGACGCGTGTGCCAGATACTGGTACGTGTGAGTGGTGTACATCTGGGACGATGGATGAGTCTGTCCCTGTGCCGGATACTGGTTCTGTCGAGGAGTGAGTACCCGGGACGGCCAATAGGACGAATCGGGGTCACACTACCGTGCGAGCAGTGAATACCTGGGACGGTCCGAGAAAGGACGTCAGAGAGGTTCGGGACTGTTGCTGATGAGACGGCTGGAGTTGCAGATACTGAGAAACATTTTGGAAAGAGGCCGGAAAGTCTTGCGAAGACACTCGGGGGCTCATTCGATATACCCAATCGGCAAATATGTGTGAAACTGTGTTCATGTCGGGTGTTGTCAGGGAGGTGGAGCGATGATGCGTCATCACGTTCGAGTTGGAGGGAGCGGAAACGGCCGACGAAGAAGATGCGATGGGAACTCGCGAGATGACATTCGAACGGGTCGGCTGCTGAGCAGGTGTAGAATAATTTGCAGGAGTGTCGATCTGCGTTGTCGTCACCCTCTGCGGAGGCGAGGCGCTATCTTCCCTCCGGAAATCGTTGTGCCATTCGGACGCAACGACGACGCTTTCTGGAGTGATTCCTTCTCCAGAAACTGCCTCGCACGACAACGTGATGATCTTGGCACGTTTGGAAGGGCGTAGAGGTACCGGGAAAACCTTCCACGTCCGTGGTGCTCGTTCTGGATTCGAACAAGCCGTGACCGTCCATTTACGTTGCCAGGTCGTCGCTGGAGGAGACAACCTTGTTGGAAGACTGCGGTTGTGTGTAAATATCCATACAAGGAGTTTCTGGAGGATGAACATAAGGATCGAATTCGGTGACGGCGGTAATTTTCATGTTGTGCAACGCTCTCAGTCGCGAGAACACCGAACTGGAAACTCATCTTGTACCTATATCTTTCTTCTTTCAACTTCCTCTAACATATCCATTTCTTTTTCAATTTTTAATATTTTCGTGAGATCTCCACTTTCTATCCCTCTTTTTTTATTTTCTGAATTAGTACACTATATGGTTTGCATACATTTTCTGCAATTGCTTTTTTTCATTTAATTGAACTGAATCATTATCTTCTTGAACTGTATCATTATTTTCATCTAATTGAACTCCATCATTTTCTTCTTAAACTCTATCATTATTTTTTTCATCATTTTCTTCTATCATATTATCTGCATCTATATCCTTTTTGCAAGTCGGACATAGAATACAATTTTCACATTTAATGTTAACTGATTTAGTTATTTTTTCTTCACAATCATCCCATAGTTTGCATAAGATGCAAATGTCTTCGGATATTTTCTAACACATATTTAATTCATCTAATACTTTGTGTCGTTCCATAATAACAACCCCTTCTATAAAAAAATAAAAATTGATTTTCTCCAATTATTGGAAATAAAACTCAGTCTTTAATATTTTACTCTAATAATAGCAGAAAAATATAATTTCGAATCGCTTCGTACAAAGTATACGGGTCGGAGTGTATTGGTAAGTGCCGATAGGCTGAAATGTAACCCCTAAAGCTAGAACTAAGTCTGTTGAACGACATTCTGAGATGATGGCGGAGGAAACGTCGGCTTCTTATAGTTTTTAAACAAATTTCTCACTTGAAACAGAAAGTTTTCCTGTTTTTTTACATGCTCTGTGAACACATGAATTGCTTTTTTTAGCGCTCCCAGTTGCTCTAAGTTTAAATTGAAGCGGTTTTTGACGTCTTCTCCAACGTTTTAAGTGAAATGTAGTGTGCCTTTCTATATTCTTTAATGCTAATCGTCACTCCTTTACCTAAATATGCGCTTATGGGAGAGATTAATTTCTTCTCTTCAGTCGGATCCGAAAAATTGCAGTCGAAGTTTCTAGGCTTTTTGGTGGAATCCTCTTTTTTCTCAGCAATCGCTTTCCTTTTAGCTGTAAGAAAACACGTTATTTTACCTTTAAATCTCAAAAATCTAAAATCTAAATGGATTTATAAAAAATTAAATTTACCGATGATATACTTTTCCTTAGGAGAAGGAAATGACTGCTCACCATCTGAATCGCTATCTGTTAAGCCTCCTTAGCACTTTAAGAATATGAAAATGCAATCACTTACTGACACTCGCCAGTTGACTTTTCATGTTAAGATCCAATCCTACGAAACACACACGCACACCCGAGAAAAAAAGAGAACACGAATATTTCAACGAGACCATAAGTATTTATACGGAGAGTTATATAACTAATATTTATACCTATGATCATATAAGCGGCAGTGAGTATATTAACTGCGGAATTTCTTTCTTCCCGGATGAATAGGTCTAAAGCACCTTAAAAAGATTGTTTTTAAAGTTAAAAAACTATGTCGTTATTTATGTAAGTTTTTCTAATCTTGGATCACTCCCCTAATCTTGGAGGCGAGGCTCTATCTTCCCTCCGGAAATCGTTGTGTTGTTCGGACGCAACGACGACGCTTTCTGGAGTGATTCCTTCTCCAGAAACTGCCTCACACGACGACGCGATTACAAATGAAATGGTATGTAACATTTTAAAAAATTATTATAAAAATATAAAAAAATATTTACAATGTTAACATATTTCGCATAAAAAAATGAATAATTCTAATAAAAGTAGCTATAGCAAAAATTCGAAACGTTGTCAAGCACCATATTCTGTAATAGGAAGTTTTAAATTTTTCCATGCCACTGTCCAGAAACGACGTGCCCAAAATGTTAGATAGATAATTCACGGAACCCGGATTCATAGACCCAGGATTTGACGATATGGTCGAAAAAGTTTTTGTACGAGACCGCCAGTCCACGGAAAGCGGATTCATATATGTTACAAAATCCGAGAGAGTCGTCGGATTACCGTCTCTCACGCTGGGAGACGGGGGTACTTATTGTCGAATCTGATGAGACACATAGGGTGGATACTGCTGAGTCTGCGATGTATAGAACTGAGTCTGTGCTACATACTGCTGACTCTGCGGTGGATAAATCTGAGACTGCGGTGCATAGTACCGAGTCTGAGACATATATTGCTGCGTCTGCGGTGGATAGTACTGAGTTTGAGCTACATACTGAGTCTGCGATGGATAGTACTGAGGCTGCGGTGGATAGAGCTGAGGTGCATACTACTGAGTTTCGGACGGGTATTGATGAATTTCGAGTAAAGATTGCTGTATCAAAGATAGAGATTGCTGAGTCAAAGGTAGCTGTGTCAGAGTCGAAGGGGTCAGGGTCGAACGATGACGAGATGTTACAATTTATTTCACTGAATTTTTTTTGTTGAAAAATTTTTTCAATTCAATTCTACATTTAATTTTAGTTTATAGTTTTCTTTTTTCAATTTAATTCCCATATTATAGATATGAAAAAAATATTCAATTTTATTGCCCCACTTCAGTTCTACATTTTTATTTAATAACAGAGATATTATTAATTTCTAAGAAAAAAAATTGACCACATTACACATCCAGATTAAAATATTTTTTATTTTTTTTGCAGAAAAAAAATCAATCGCACATTTATACAGGAGAATGAGGTGGTGGTGACGATTGTGAGTCAGGTAAAGTAGCCGGTGCAGCCGAAAAAGAATTTCTAGGTGAAGTTTCTGTGATGGATAATATATGGTCAAAGAAAGGGGAATCCATCTTAGCGAGCTGATCGGGCGAAAACATAATAGGGCTTTGAAGTGCCTGATATTGGTGGGAAGACGGGTACGTCGTTCCGGGTGCCTTATATGGGTGAGAAGCCGCCTGCTCGGGTACCATATGAGTGGTGGCTCATTTCATCTCGCACATTGACGATAATCCCGCGAACACCGAACTGGAAACCACGTCTACCTGAAAAACCGATTTTTGAAATGACATTAAAATGTAACTCGCGTTCGGAGGGATGTAGTAGATGGTAGAGGGTTCCAACACGACCGAACGGTATTTACTCTGGTGATGGGCGAAAAACGATTTTTCCTGAATTTCGTCAGATATGTGTTGGAGGTTGAGTATGTACAGAGCAATTTGCTTGTTTAAAATTTGGTAGACGTGGAACGTGCCTTCCTTCACGGTACGCTTACGAAAAGTGTAGTACCTTTTGACTGCGAAAATTCTATTCGCCCGAAAATGAAGCCGCTGATCGCAGTAACTTTTTTTTTCGACGATATCGTTTCGCAATTTAGTCTCCACCTTCTTCCACTTTATGTTTTCGAA
>BGPR01042370.1:0-13283 GCA_013235015.1 Araneus ventricosus | reverse complement strand
AAAAATGTCGAATATCATCCGATCTATTTATGACATATTAATCAAAAATTATTTCTTGGAGTGTTTTTTCATGAGAAATTGATTTCTGACATTAAAAAGGGGTGTTGTTATTGAAAATTTTGAAGTCAGTGCAATTTTAAATATTTAGATGACCCCTTTGAAAGTTTTTAACCATAGAATCTCTTATAATATATTATTTCCTGAGAAACAATCACTTTTTTTTCAATGTATAATGAACGTTATGTTAGGTTTGTTGGAGTTTGATGGCACAAAAGCCGTACAATAACCGTTCGCAGAATAATGCTAGGTGGCAACATTTTTTGTGTACATCCCCCCACACCATTTTCGTAACATTGGTGTCAGTAGTGGGGTTTGGACTTTCCTGTGAATGCCTGTGGCTGGAGCTATGTATGATAAATTCGAGAAGCCGTTTGCTATGAGAGCAGAAACGAAAGCTGGACAGGAAGCGATGCGATCTGGACAAGGGAAAATCAAGATTAGAATGGAGCAAGAGCAAGAAGAAATAAGGAATTTAATTCGATCTAAAAAGAAGAGATATGAGCACACGTAGACCGTCAAGTTGAAGTAATCAAGTTGAATGATCTTGTTACCAGATGCATAGAAAAAAGTAGAAGATATCAAAGGCTTCAAAGAAGAGATTGAAGAATTTCAAGGGAGATCAGCGACATGGAGAAGAAACTGAGGGGACAAACCGAAAAATTCCCCTACCAATTTATAAATCATTAGACCTAGACCAAACAGTCAAACATTTGACGGCCAAACGTCATGGACTGTTTTCAAGACTCAATTCGATGTTGTAAAAGCTACAAACCGATGGACGCCAGTAAAGTTGTAGCCTCTCTCAGAGGATCAGCGGCGGAGATTCTACAAGGAATACCAGCTTATAAATTGTCGGACCTAACGACCATCGAAAGAGCTCTAGATTCCCGGTTAGAAGCAGCCATTTTACACAGTATCACAAAAGTGAACTGACGACAAGACGACAGAAACCCGCAGAGAGTCTTCAAGGATTAGACGCCTATGAGGAGCGACTAATGAGGCTGCCCTAGGTCGAGGGCCCTCTGAATGTTCGGGAAAGCATAGCAGCCCCGTACATCGTCGACGCTATTAGAGAAGAAGATACACAAAATTCAACGAGATGGATGGACGTAAAAGATTTGAAATAAGCTCTATAATATATCATGAAGTATAAGGCTGCGAAAACTGTTTCGAAGACATCCAAACATGTAAGACCAACAGAGATACAGGATGATACCGGTTAAGACAAAGATGATAAATATGAATCTCTACTGAAAGCGTTGGAAAAATTATTGAACACTCTTGTTGCTGAACAGAACGCCTCTCGACAAAATCCAAGCGTGATTTGATGGAAATGCTATAAAAAGGGGCATGTACAGACAGAGTACCAAGTGAATTAAGTCCACCCAGGAATTTAGAGAAGGTATCCTTTGCTCCTCGAGACAGAAAGGGAGTATAGGTGGCGTTCTGACTAAATCATCTGAAGAAGGACTGAAAGCTTCCGCACTTGGCGGAGTGCTCTACTTGGAAGGATCTATTTTTGATATTCCGTCTTTGATGTTGGTGGGCATAGTTACAAATGCTATTCTTAAAGAGCAGATTTGGCACAGATATTAAAGATTCAACTTATTTACAGGTCTCCTAATAATTTCTTCTAACCCTTTGAGCGATTCATACGTATAATTACGTCGACCCTGGACATTTCCGTGAGCTGAAAACACACATTTTAACGTATGATAATGGAAACACATCGATATCAATTTGCACTGATTTTTACTTTCTTTTTGAAGTGTCTCGAAAGGGTCAGAGACGTATTTTTCCAGAATTCTTCCCCCTTTCTTAGTTCGACATCTTGATTGATTAGCTGGGGAGGGTAGTGGTAAGCCCAATGAGTACTGATAAGAAAAGGATGTATATTAGGGAGTCTAAAAAACGTTAAAAAACATTGCTCTCCTAGGTTTTTCCCATTTCTTTTCATCCTAATACAGAGTATTTAAAGTTTCAGCCCTCTAAATTAACAGGAGGGATTTCATGTAAGGAACATAAAATTTGAAAGAAGTTCTTAAAATGTAAAATTTTTAAAACTTTTTAGAAATTTTATATTGTTTCTGATGTGTTAAAATTGGTTTAAAAGGTGTCCTATAAACATGTTTACTAATATTATGATTAGAAAAGTTACACGATGCTTAGTATATTATGAAATATATTACGAAAAGTTTTCAAATTATTGACCTTTAACAATAAAACAATTTTAATATTTGCGAAAACATAATCATAACGAAAAGAAATAATATTTTTTTTTATCAAAGAATACAAATTATTTTAGTTAACGGTACACTAGTTAAAGGCGAAGGACAAAACATGACCTCGAGCTTGGCGCAACATGCCTCGAAATGAAAGAAAGCATCCTCTTCAATTATGACCTTGCAAATGAAGAAAAATAGTATGAAACGAAATCAACTGATAATAAAGAATCTGTTGCCAAAAGAAAACGAAAATTGAGAGTCAAATATCAAATTTTGCTTATGTTAATTTTGAGAAAATATGTTCTAGTTTATTTATGTAGAAACCTCACTAATGATTGTAATGTAGAAAAATTAGAAGAGATGGAAGATCCTGGGAATTTTGAGCAATTAATTCTCGTCAACTATGTAGTTACAAAGCAGTTAATTAGAATTCGAAGTAGCTGCTATATCGAATTAAAAAAATTACCCCGGCATAGCAGCGCTTAAACAGTGTCAACTACACGTTTTTGAAACAGTTTCGGGGTTAAATTTTTTGGTGGATATTGGTAGTGATATTTCTTGCAAACCTGCTCATACTTCATATAAATCGAAAAATCCCCTCGGTTATGTGTATGTGTCACCATTAAAGTGTATAATTCAGTTATTCTATAGAATAACTAGTTTTTCTATAGAATAACTGATCAAGTCAGTTAAAGTGTAAAATAGATAAATTATTTCATACTTTACCTCGTTATTTTATGAAATAACTTGGCATTCCATAGAATAACTAATGATAGACCGTTAAAGTGTAAAATAAATAATCTGACATTAAAGCAAGTCCGGTTTTTAATAAATTACACACTGATTGCAAATCAGCTATAACAGGTACTAAAGCCCCTATAATACTGTTAAGAAACAGTAATGTCGCTTTCTTGCCATATTAATAATATAGTTGGGAAGAGAGATTTACAGGAATACGTATTGGAAGGAAGTCAATGACACTCGAACTTGGCGACCGTTTAGGCAACTTGCCAAAAAAATTGACGACTTTGGCGACAAAATGTAGGTCCCAGAATATACAGGTATTTTCTCAGTTTATCAATTATGGTCGAAGTTAAGGAAAAATTCAATCATAAATGCAGATTCCGTACCTTCAATGAGCTAGCGAAGCTACTAGGTTCCGTCTGCCGCTACTAGCGAAGCGGTAGGATTTTTTAAAAGTTAAAAAATTGCCAGGTGCCCATTTTAGATGCCGCAGGCATCGCGAGCTCAATTTTCCCTGCTTCATGTCAGTATTTTAAAAACTCAGATTCCTTACATTCAAAGACTAGCGTAGCTAGTAATTTCCGGCTCCCGATGCTAGCGAGGCGTAGGATGTTTTTTAAAGTTAAAAAATTAACTGGTGCCAACTTTTCGCGAGCTCAAATTTCTCTGCTTCATGTGAGTATTTAAAAAAACCCCAGATTTCTTACATCCAATGAGCTAAAAAAGATACTATGTCCCTGCTCCCGTTGCTAGCGAAGCCTTAAGATGATTTTAAAATTAAAATAATTGCCCGGAGCCTACTTTAGATGCCTCAGGCAATTATCCCTGATTCATGTGTGTATTTTAAAAACATGTGTGCCATTTCATTCATGTGTGTATTTAATATATATATATATATATATATATATATATATATATATCAAAACCAACATATAAACACAAGATAAAAACTCAAAAACAGTAAAAAAAGACAAAATGGCTAAATAGACAAAAAACAGAAAAAACCAAAAAAAAATGAAAAATATCATAACGAGCCTCTCGTCAGGAAGAGAAGCTCGCTCATAATCTTAATTTGTGCTTTTTTCTGCTGACGACAAACGAAATCCGTTAAAAAATTGCCGTCATCCCTTCTAAAAGCACAAAACAAACGAAAATGGAAGATTTCTTGAATAAAAAATATAAATACATTTAAGAAGATTTAAAAAGAATCAAATACAAAAATCCGAATACAAAAGACCTAGAATAAAATAAAAAACAGCCGTAACATAAAAAATAATAAAATAAAGCGAAAAATGCTTACCATGCCCAGGAAAACGCTACCGCGACCACGAGGAGAATGAACGCCAAACTAGTTATCGCCGTTGCCAAACAGAGGAAAGAGAAAGATAAGGAGAAAGAGGCTTTGTCAGTAGCTCCGTAATCACTGCTTGAGATATCGTCTCACAAAGTTTTCGGGAATACCATTATTTAAAATTTGATCATACAAAAGCTTTAATTCTCTAGATTTTGAAATTTCGCTCGAACAAATAGATCTAATGCGAGAAAATTGAGAGAGAATACTTTTTCTATAAATCTTAATAGAAGTATTAGAAGACCAATATGAAAGTCGGTTGACCCCAAAATAAAAATTCATTCTTTTGTCAAAAATATTGATTCAAAAGTTATTATCAACAAGTTTAATATCCAGATCTAAAAAATTCGCTTCAAACTGATTACAGTTTGTTTGTTTAAGAAGCAAGCTATTGATGATAAATATTTTGCCACGCAATATTAAATGATCCATGATTAAAAACAATAAGATCATCTACAGAATCTGAATGCCTGAGGATGAAAAAGTAAATAATTCTTCTCAAAATAATGAAGGAAGATTAGCTGTAATAGAAGAAAAAGAAGATCCTTGAGGAATGCATGTGATTGGAGAAAAATACTTTTCCCATTGTAAATAAAATTATTAAATATGCCAAAATTACATAATTTATCCCAATACTCAAAAGAAATATTGAGAATATTTTGTAATAAAAAAGTAATAGTTAAGCAATCTCCTCGAAGAGTGGCTAGATGAATGCTTGTAAAAAGATCTTTGAAGTCAAAAGTCTCAATAGAAGAAATACTGTTCTTATTATTGTGAATGAAATCAATAACCGGTTTATTATTGTTAATAATCCAAGTGAAACCTTCTGAACAAATGACATTCAGTAATTTTTTTAACAGATTGAAGAAAATGTAATCAGGTTGCTTCATGTATGAAGAAGTTCTACAAGTGATAAAACGATAAGAAATAGGATTTTTATGAAATTTTGGATTAATAGTAATATAAGGAAAGCAAAAATTGAATTTCTTAATTTTGAAGAATTTATAGAAAGCAAGAATTATTTTGGATATTGTACTCATATTAAAGTTGGACTTTTTGTATGTTGCTGAATTTTAAAGTTCCTTATCCAGAAGATTATAGTAATGCTGTTTGCAAATAAAAGCATAGTTATTGGAAGCTTTGTCGATAGGAGTGATGATGAATTTACTTTTTAAGTCTTCAATAGCAATTTTAATGTTAGAAAATCTAAAAGAATCAAAACATTCGGAATTTTTATAATGGAAGGATAAAGACTTTTTCAAAAGGTAGTAAAGATTCCATTTCTACTCAATGAAAAATTCAATGGGGATACAAAAAGCATTAGAAGTTTTTAAACAGAAATCATCAATATTACTCAGTAGTTTATGCAGTATGGAAGGAAGAGAAACATGAAAAATCGATCTGAATTTTGGACCTGTGTGTGTGTGTGTGTTTCTGTGTGTATGTGTGTGACTCTTGTGGAATTTAGGAGTAAGAAAAATATGAGGATAATAAATTTTAAAGAAAATTTAAAGAAAATAAATTTTAAAGAAAAATATGAGGATTTTAATTTTACACCCTGAATACCAAGTTTTTTCTGCAATGTTATTATTCTATCAGAAATTTCTGTTTGATACTGGTCAGTATAATTCTGACCATTATAAATGCGTTCACTCAATTGCTATCTTTAAAATAAAATTTTCAAAACCTTTTCTAATTCGCATTTTAGTACTGCCATTACTGTTTGCAATTAACATACGATGTTTTGTACCTTTCTTCATTAAGTCTCTTAATTTATCAACATAACAATATTTAAATCTTCAGTATAATTACATGTCCATAATAATCATTTATGAAATTTTTATATTATTGGCGATTGCAATCTTCACTAACATTGTTTTCTTTAATTATGTTATAATTAAAAATCATTCTACCTACTTGTTTATTATATTTAAATGCACGTTTTATTATAATATTTTTTATATAAAAGCAGTCAATGTATTTATCTAGTATATTTGAAATCTCATAATTATCTTATGTTGTATTCATAAAAAGGAAGGAGTAGTATTCTATATCCTTTTTATCGTTTATGTTTTTAGATAAATTAATTTTTTTATAAATAAATTTAAAAATATCTTTAATAATATCCCAGCAATGGAAATTTTCCAGATAGCCAAAAATAAATTCTTTATTTGCTTTTATTTCTGTTTTATTAAGTCCAAACATGTATCTTTTAATCTTCTTAATATTAAAATCTTTGACAAAATTTGAACTAAGTTCTATTAAATCACTTTTTATATCTCTGATATCTCTATTATCTTTTTCATTTTTAACTTTTCTAAATTTGCGGTGCCTATTCTCTAAATTGGATGCATTTACTTTGTAAACATTCTGAGAATCAATACTCTTTACAACCTGCAGAATATTTTTATTGTAATACAAAACATTAAGATCATATCCATAAATAATATTGTAATATTCAATAAAGTAATTCTCCCACCATAATCTATTTTTTAAATTAGGAATTATCTTGATGATATTAATTTCAACATTTTCAAAACTCTGTGCTTTAAAATGCCTAATTTCAATTTTATTGTGAATATATTTATTGTAATCAATTATTTTCGTGTCTGATGGATGTTGATTAATTCTTAGGTCAATTGTGTTGGGCAACTGACCGATATATATGAAATTACATGTTTTACATTTCATCATGTAAACACAATTATAAGTTTTACAAAAAATAAAACTAGAATTATTATCTCTTTGTACATTATCAACCATGGTACAAGTTTACATCTTTTACTATTACATCTTTGAAATTTCAAATTATCTAAGTAGTCTATTGTAGAAGAATTGTTTGTAGAATTAATTCAGGAAGTGTAATTATTGTCTATATTACTTGCATAATACTGTTTTGAAGATGATAAGGATGAGTCAAATTTTTTGGTAAATTTTGAATTCCAGAATATCCTGATCCTATATGTTTTTGTTTATAAATCACTTATTCGAGTAGCACACCCTTCTTTAGTGCCATGATCAAAATATTTCAAATTCTTTTTGGAATCATTAAATACAAAATTGCAATGACTTTCATTATGCAACTGAGGCGGAAACATGTTGTCCTCTTTAATATCAACAGTAGAAAGTAAACTAAATTTAATATTAGTAGGAAAATCACAATAATCCTCAAACTCATGTATAAGAGCTGCAATTTCTTTTTTGTCTTTTTCATTTTCTAAAGTTTTTTTGTTCTCTGTTCTCTTTACATAATCTCTACTAGCATATTCTCCAAGTTCAAAATCAATAGACAAAATATAACACTATATGTAATCAATCAGGTAAATCTATGGTAATTGTTTAACGATGATAAACATACCATAATAGTATAACACCGAGCGAAGACCTACAAGTATTACAAACCTAATTGCCAGGTACCTAAAATTCTTAACATAAAATCCATAATAACTATAATTAAAAATAACAGATGTAGCATAAATTGCTGAAGTTTGGTGCATACACTAATAGAAAAATAACTACTAATTTTCTTTAGCTAAATCTCCAATTCCGAATTCTAAAGTCTAAATATAACTCTAATCCCAGTCATTATGTAGCCAGTATTGTATAAGTTATCACATCTTCTCACTCTTATAATTAATAATTAGCCATTAAGCCAACTACAATCATGTAAATCTAATCTACATTTAAATTAGCTAGATCTTATTCATGAGTGACCACTAGAGAGACATCCAAGTAGAAACAGTAATTTTTCTTTCTTTTTTTATATATTTTTTGTATTTTTATATAACTTTTCTTATAACAATTATGACTTTTGAAAAGTAAATCTAGGCTAAATATTATAAAATAATAATACATCAAAAACAACTAGGCAATAAATAAAATTTAATAAGAAGATACCTATATGCAACACATCAAAAACGCGTGTTCTATTTAAATTCTTAAATAATTTGTATGTTTTTAAATATTTAGGTTTGTAAATTTTTCTCTAGAATTTTAAATTATATATGGCATTTTAATAAAATTTAAGACCTATTATTAATTTTCAAGAATAGAATATTTTATGCTGACTATGTATTGCGTCTTTAAGAGTGGTTTATAGCTGATGGATATATTACAGGCGGTAAAATGAATTTCTCACACTTTCAATTCACTAATTCCTTGTTAATATATTCATATCTTAGATGTAGAATTAATTGATTTAGTGCAATTTAGAATAATGTGCAATATTTTATGTTTTTTAACTAAATGTTAGATATATGTCTGATAGTATGTAATTTAGGGTTAAGAATCTTTTCCGTCTTTCTTCTATATATTTAGGGTAATTTACTCTTTATGTTTTCAACAACTGGTATCATTAATGGTTTTGTGCAAATAAAATCAAGATTTTAAAATTGCAAATTCGTCCAAAGTCGAGATGATCACTTAAATTGTTGAAAACTCCATATTTGGATTGTATTTTTCAATTATTAATTTAGTCTTAATAGTAACAGAATTAATATGATATGTCCAAAAACTTTCTATAGGGGCTTTTGGCATTAATGTAATAATTTTGATTATTGGATTAATTTAAATTTAGTTATGTAATCAGTTAAAATTCTTGAAATGTATCTTTGATGTGTATGTTGTTTTACTTGTGAATAAATATGTTATTATACATACAAGGAACAATCAATTCAGTAGTAAAAACTGCATAAAAACAAAAAACAATCATAAACAACAAAAAGTAAAAAAGCAATATAATAAATGGATAGAAATAAAATACCTATAGTTTCAATAGGGGGAAAATAATAAAAATAATATAAAACACAAATGCAACGAATGTGCAATAAATATTGCAATTCTAGGAGTGCTGTTGAAGTATATCAAAAATCAAATTTCAATGGAGAGACAAAAAGATGGAAAGTATTTCAGTGAAAAAGAACGGACGTGTCTTCAAGGAAGGTGAAATCCGTACTAAATATCCTTACTAACCATAAAACAATTAGAAAAATCCCAATACTTTCTGCGAACAGTGTTAGTTATAATCTAATGGAACACTGTCTTTACCCCGAGTGTTAGGATATACAAAAATTCAAATAAAAGTGATCAAGAATTAAAAATGTATATACCGTAAAATGGGGAGATGCAAGCAGCATGGAAGAAGAGATAGAACTGAATGTCTCGCGTCGTAAAGGAGACATTTTCAAAGTATCAAATTACGTGAATTCGCTCCTAAGCTATGAGTTGGGGGAGAGTTCGATTAAGATTACGATGGAAACAAAGGAAGCGATGAAAAAAATCCAAAAATTAAAGAAAGAAGAGTAAAGACAAAAATTAAGAAGAAAAATTATAAAATTAATGGGGAAAAGGTACAAATTAAATCTTTTTTCCGAGAGCGGCTAGACTAAAATATTTTGAATTCCATTAATAAACGACTGAAAGATACATTTTCGAGGTAATCACATTTGATCTGTCTGACTTGAGTGTTCCTACCTCAGTGTAAAGCTGCGTCAGCGTAACTCTAATATTCAATCCTTTATTTTCATCTTAAACCATTAATTAAAGGTTCCTAGAATAAGGTAGGAATTTTATTACTATTAAGGTTATTTCTAAGGTGCTGAATTTGTTTTTAAAAGAATTTCTATCGTTGCATGTTTTGTTAATCCTAATGAGTTGATTTATGATAGTGTTTTTATAAATTTTAGAAGAGATATTTTAGTTCTAAAAAATATATCTATTGGCGTTGAATTTAAACTCGTTTCTTTTGACATAAATATCTTTTTTGAAAGTATTTTTTGCAATCAATAATTAAATCAAGAAAAATAACTGGTTCTTGATAGTTATTGGATTGGATAAATTTAAGTTTATTCGGATACAGATATAATAATAATAATAATAATAATTTCTATGCCACATATTATTATATGTGGCATAGAAATCTTTATGGTTGAAAATATAAAGGTCGTCAATGAATCTAAAAGCTGAATTCAAATTAATAGCGATATTACGTCCAAAAAATTGGCCAGTAGATATGAAAAGCTGGTTCCTTGTGTGATGCCTTTAATTTGCTGGAAGATATTTTCCTTTAACTCTCTGAACACGGCTAGAGTGAGAATTCCAGTATCTCAAAAACTGAAGTAAATTTTCAGAAAACAGAATGAAATCCTTCCTTTCTTTACAGAAACTTCATGAGGACGACACCCAAGTTTGGGCGAACAACTTTTCTCCCGTAAAATTCTCTCACGCGCCCGAAACCGCCTGAGTCTGGTCTCTGTCGAATGGGCAGGTTTGAGGCGGGATAGGGCCCATAGGGTTAATTTGAGTTGCATAAAATATATCTATTGGCGTTGAATTTAAACTCGTTTCTTTTGTCATAAATATCTATTTTTAAAGTATTTTGGCAATCAATTACACTATATTCACAGAAGCAACATTATAGCCACAGACAGAAATAGTCAGCAGTTCCATATTAGTGCATTTCTTGAAAATTCTTTGAGATATGTGTATCCTAAAAATTTTATGAATGCTTATATTAATAAGAATTATTTAACAACAATAAATTAACATATTTCTTTTTATTTATTCTCAAATAAAATTTCCTCTTAAATTATCCTTTGTATGATCGTATATCATATATTTAGCAATAAGATTTTAATATATTAATTCAAAGGTAAATGGCGACACTATTTTAAAGCTTTTGATTGCAACATATAATTATTAATTATTATTTATCTATAGACATATATAATATATATTATTCTAATAGGTTAAATTTAATTTAGATTTAATATTCATTATAGTATTTTATATTAGTATTAAAACGCCTAAATCAAAAATAACATTTTCTCATTAAATGCGGAACTTATGTTATGTTTAGGTACATATGACGGATACATATAACTATATTTAGTTTCTGAATGGTATGTTGAAGAATAGTATGTTTATATAAATATCTGTTAATAGTCGATATAATAGTATGATATTTTCTTTCTTTTTTTCTCATCTCGAGATGATTTTGGGATATATTCGAACTTTTCTTTGGGGTTTGTCCATAAATTATGTCACACTTTTTTTTAAATATTTTTGCCCCCCTCCCCCCTTTGCCACATGTCACGCTATATTACATAAACATAAACTTGCAGTGCAGAAACAAAGCACTACTTATAGATCATATTTCAAATTTTATTTTTAAACTTTAACTATGTGTTTTAATGACATTTGCGAGCATAACAATAATAATCCTTATATGTTTACTTATTTTTATGAAACAAGATTAAAGTTTACAGCAGAAAAAGTAATTAATATACAATAGTATTAAAATATTAAGATAAAAGAGCAGTTGAAAACAGTAGTACTTTGAATTTGAAATATTTTGCTTTAAATATTATCTTTACTTTATGAACACAAAATACTCTTACACAGATTAAATTTTAAAAAACCGCCTCAATATTAGTTTTATTTAATGGAATTGCCATCTCATTTCATTTGTCACATTAATTTATATGAACATTTATAAAATTATATACACAATCATAAAATAGAAATTACTCGGAATCGTTTACTACTACGACTCTTCCTCCCATATTCGCAGAACCTATCCTGAAGGCTTTTTACGAAAAGAAAGGAATATAAGTGAAAAAAATCACAAGAAAGTTGTTTTAGCCCCGATTAAAAAAATACCCTCAAATTCTGGTAATTTAAAAATAACTTCAAAATTTAATCTGCTGATTTTAAATGTTTTCATTTTAATCAAATGTGCGATGTCACACTTCTTGTTACCCCTCCCCTCCCCTTGTCACAAACTGTCACAATTTTACGAATCCCCCCACTCCAAGCGTGACATCATTTATGAACGGCCCCTTGTCCAACAATTGACTTTGCAGGGCTGGTAGCACAACATCTAGAAAATCTATTAAAAAGCAATTGGACTAAAAAATGTTGGCTTTTGCTAAAAAAGTCAAAGTAAAAACTTATTCTTTGAACTATCCTTATTTATTCCCTAACATGAAAAACCTACAAAATTTAGATTTATGGCATGTGGAACAGGTTGCTATAGTACTTGCATAGGAAAATATTTCTTTAAATTTTGGCATTTGATTAAAACATTTAATCATTTAGTTCTAGACTTCCTTAAGAATAACGCAATTAACCGTTAGAATTAACGCAATGTCAACACTTTCAAGAAACTTTACACAGATTTAACAAACTACAAATTAAGCCATTATATTTCATTTATGATATATCAAATATTTAGAATGGTTATTATTGAAAAACAGGATTGAATTGCACTATGTAAATTCAATATTCTGGAATACCTAGTTAATGAGACAAACTTTTATAGGCAAACTTCAGGAATACCAATGGGTCATGTGCTTTTCTCTAGTGCACTATAAAATATTTTCTGTGAATTTTATGAAAATAAAATTATTCAAGGACGTTTTCTGTTACGGACAATATAATGACGGTTGCTTTTACTGAACACAGGTAATTTGGACGAAATTATTCATTGTTATGCGGAGGTTTAAACTGAATAAAACTAACATAAATGTTATAAAGGGACTTGGAAATTAAATTGAGATTTATACGAAAAGGTTTGATGGTTCTTGTTTTGACAAAAAATTTAAAGTTGCGATTAAATTATAAAGTTTAAAATTTGAAGTAAAAACTTTAAATTTACAAATTCATTCTAGGATATTTAAAACACAAATTTTTTCTCAATATACTAGGTATACAATAATGCAGATGATATTTAAGTATTTAACTCAGTATCTTATAAAAAATTTATATGACAACAGATTCCCTAATAATTCATACGTATACAGATTAATTTGCTGAAGTTCTTTGGCTTTTAAAGGGTCAATTACGATTCTTAAGCATTTCCATTTTCCTCAGTCTGTCTAAATTTTTTTGACTACGACTTTCTT
>BGPR01042369.1:0-13283 GCA_013235015.1 Araneus ventricosus | reverse complement strand
ATTTCCAAAACTAATATAGCTGATTTGTTTAACATTATATTTACTCACAACAAGAAAAAGACTAATGTAGCTGGTATTCAAGAATTTCTAGCAGCTCTAAACTTGATGAATATGTCTAAACACTATGTCAAAAATAACTATCTTACTGCAAAAAATGTAAAATCTAAAGCGCAGTGGATGAAATATTAATAAAGAATTTGAATGAAATCATGACTTTTCAATTGAAATAGAAATCACACAAATTAAAAACTAAACACATTTATTGAGAATATATATATTATACATTTACAATTAATTTTTCAAAATGATCTATATACATTTTCACATTCAATGAAGTAAAAACATTTTCATTGTATTCTTTCATATTGGAACAAATGTTTGTAAAGTTTAAATAAAATAATGCTCGCTCCCCTTCAGAACGATATTTGTCTAAAGGGTTAACCGTCAAACATTCATGTCTCCTCTGAGAGGGGTGATCCCACACACATCCATTACAATAAAACAAATTGTTCACCTGTGTCAAAACTTCCTCGAATACAACCTTTAAGAATGTCTCTGAATGAAGCTCCGTCGACACCTTGTTACAATTCCTCCTCACACTTTGGGGCAGGGAAACACACAATAGCGTATTCACCACACACTCTTTCACCTCGGAACACTTTTCCATTAAGTAAGTCAATTGTTCTCGACTCATTTTAAGAAATTGAGGTTTCATTGTGAAACCCCCACCACTCTTTTCATAAATTTGTTGGAGAATACATTCGCAGTTTGATGAAAAGACGGCAAGCTGGTTGTTGCAGATGGCTGTGCTCGATGTATAAACCACATTGAAGTCATTCATCTTTCTGCAAAACTCATAAAAGATAGGGGACGTCATTTCCGCAGCGGTGTTTCCTGACGCGTCAACAATCCTTACTCGCACCTTGTCATCGCGTTGATTTACGTTGATGGAGAGAAAGGGGTCTATGGGCCACTGCTGAACTATTTTCTGCTCAATGACACGCTGCCTCTTGACCGGCACTTCGGATTAAGAATTCATGCTGGATAGACAGGAGACGTCTTCACAAATCGGTAAAAGCAGTGGAAGTGGAATTGGAGTACCTTTGCAGGTTCGTTCTCAGATGCGAGTTGGAGTGATATGTGTTATCAATGATGACGTGGCGGTTGGTGAACTGTTATCAGCACTTTACTACGATTGGTGAGATTTTATCACACCTTCTATGATTGCTTGATGAGTTATCATGCTTTTCGCCGATTGGTTTATCGATTTGCAAAGACCACCCCTACTATCTTTAAATTTGGCTGCTCATTCCTCTTTTTACTCAGTTTGTACTCACGACTTACTATAGATCAACAACGAGTTTCTTCTATGGATCAACGACGAGTTTCTTTTTCTTCTATGGATAGTGATCAGGGAGAAGTAAGTAAAATTCTTTTTGTTATTGCGATTCAATTGTAATACATAATAATGATATAATATTTATAATTATATTTATAATTGTTTTTCTTCATATTCTTTTTTTTAGTTTGATGATTTTGCTACCCCTGCATGCAACGAGGCGATGAATGCTGCTGAATTGCAGTCAGAGTTTGAAAATTGACACCCCAGTTTGGGACGAAGCGCCAAGCACTTCTTCCGGTCAACGTGGGCTAGCGTCTCCTGAGAAACATGTAGATCAGCGAGGAGTTTATTCTATGGACATTGATCAGGGAGAAGTAAGTAAAATTCTTTTTGTTATTTCGATTCAATTGTAATACATAATAATGATATAACATTTATAATTATATTTATAATTGTTTTTCTTCATATTCTTTTCTTTAGTTTGATGATTTTGTTACCCCTACATGTAACGAGACAATGAATACTGCTGAATTGCAGTCAGAGTGGAAAATTGACACCCCAGTTTGGGACGAAGCGCCAAGCACTTCTTCAGGTTATCGTGGACCAGCGTCTCCTGAGCGTAGTCAACACTTTGTAAGTATACTTTTACTTTGGGGTTGGGTATCTTTCCTATAAGAGGTAATGTGAAAACTGATTTTTTTTTCTTTTGTAGGTTTGCCCTACGTGCTCCAAATCGTTCGCTTGGAAAAAATCTCTTGTCATGCATATGAAAATTCATACTGGTGAAAAGCTATTTACATGTGAAATTTGCCAGAAATCTTTTGGCCGAAATGATCATTTGAATCGCCATATGAGAATTCATTCTAGTGAAATTTGTGACGAAACGATTGCTCCAAAGGCTAATTTAAATCAAGATATGGAAACTCATTCAAAGAAAAACGATTTTGAATGTGATATTTGTACCGAAACGTTCAGTCGAAATGATAGTTTGATACGTCACATGAAAACTCATTCCAAGGAAAATAATTTTAAGTGTAACATTTGCGATAGATCCTTCCAGCGAAAACACTGCTTTGCCATGCATATGCAAAAACACCAGGAGAAAAAGTACGATTGCAAAAAGTGTGACCGTTCCTTTATTTCCCTTCACCATCTAAATCAACATGTAAGGGCTAGTCATCCTGAAATCAAATTGACAAGCGTGAAGAGAGGAACTGCTTCCACCCCGGAGGGGTACTCGAAACGTGTTAGAAGGGAGGGAGGAGCCCTTAATACTTTCACCTCCACCTTTTTCCAACCCGCGGAGAATAGTAAGAGACTTTTTGTTATTCTTTGACGAAATCACCCCTCAATTGAAGGAGAAGATAGAAGAGGAAATTCAGGAGAAAGGGGCGGTGAAATGGTACGGGGTTGTTAAAGCCGTGTTTAAACGTGAAAGCGAAGATGGGGGAGAAGAAAGAGTGACTCATTACTTTAGAAGCAATGTTCAAATAGAACTAATTAGCGACACAGTAGGAGATCATATTCCAGTATCCTTTAGCAAGATATTAGAAGCTGTCGACGAATTTATCCGGCGTGGCTCAGGGTGGATTCTTGATAAAATTGTTCACTTTGAGCTGTGCGTCGCTAAATATCAACCGCTACGAGCCAGCAGTTATATTATTCTCCCCAAAAAGTTGGAAGATAAGAAGGTGGTCTTAAACATTCAGAATGAGGACCAAAAATGTCTTGTTTGGTGCTTGATCGCCCATAAGTTGAACAGTCTAGCACATAATAGTTATCGTGTATCACACTACATTCCCCACGAGCAGGAGATAAGACTAGCGTGGAATGCCCCGTACCATTGAATAAAATTCTCATTGTAGAGCGACTCAACAATCTACGTATAAATGTGTTTGGTTACGAGGAGAATGAGGTGTTCCCACTCTTTGTCTCCAAGCGTGTAGATGAAGAATGGGTCAACTTGCTGCTTATCGCTAACGAGGAAACGCAGCATTACTGCCTGATAAGGAACATGTCTAGACTCCTTGGAGACCTGACAAAACATAATGGCAAACATCATTACTGTTATCGTTGCCTTCATCGATTTGCCAAGGACGAAATATTGAAAGAACATCTTCAATATTGTAGTGAACACTCTCCTCAACATATCAAGATGCCTGCGAAGGGGGAAAATTTCATCAAATTCGTGAATGTGCACTATCAACATCCTCTTCCCTATGTCATTTATGCGCATTTTGAGTCTCTCATTGTGAAAGAGGTGCATACGTCTGGAAATACTGAGATTGTAGCTCGACATGAAGCCTGTGGATATGCCTACGTTATAATTGGACCAGATGGAAGAAGTGTGAAGCCGATTTCGGTATACAGAGGGAAAAATGCTGTACAGCACTTTATGGAAAATATTTTGAAGGAGAAGAAGGAACTGGCGGCAAAATTGACATCAATTGTTCCCATACATATGACTCCTCAAGACGAATTAGATTTCCAGTCAGCAACGCACTGTTCCATTTGTAAAAAGGCGCTGAAGGGTGACAGAGTGAGGGACCATGACCATCAGACTGGAAGATATCGTGCAGCCCTTCACTCTAGCTGCAACCTCAAATTCAGATTGTCGAAGAAGATTCCTGTCGTTTTCCACAATTTGAAGAATTATGACGGGCATCTGATAATGCAAGAAATTGGCAAGTTGAAGGATTATGAAATCTCAGTTGTTCCAACTACTATGGAAAAATATGTGACATTCTCTCTATCAAAGAGATACCATAAATTTAAAGTTTCCCTAAATTTTGTTGACAGCTTTCAATTCCTTAGTACCTCTTTAGAAAAACTAGTTCAAAATTTAACTCCTGATAAATTTAATATTTTAAAAGAAAATTTCCCTCATCATATTATGTCCTTACTACTGAGAAAGGGTGTTTATCCCTATGAATACATGGATTCGCATCAAAAGTTTGAAGAAGAAATACTGCCATCTATCGACTCTTTTGAAAGTACCCTCACTGGCAGTGGAATCAGTGATGAGGATTATCGTCATGCCCAAACAGTGTGGAATTATTTCAATTTGAAGAACATGGGCGAATATCACGACCTCTATGTAAAATGTGATGTCCTTCAACTTGCCGATGTTTTCGAAAATTTTCGAAAACTATGCCAGCATTATTATGGCTTGGATTGTGTGCACCTCTTCACGGCACCCGGACTTGCATGGCAAAGCAGTTTGAAAATGACCGATCAGCCACTCGAATTATTTACGGATATAAACATGCACATGTTTGTTGAGAAAGGAATCCGAGGAGGAATATCTGTTATCACCAAACGATTTTCTCAAGCAAACAACAAGTACCTCCCCAACTTTGATGCAAGCAAGAGCATCAAACATATCATTTACCTAGATTGCAACAATTTATACGGAGCCTACATGGTCGAGTCGTTGCCCTATGGGGGATTTGAATGGATTTCAGCGGATGTGACACTCGACTGGATTCAGTCAATTCCCCAGGATAGCTCTGAGGGCTATATTTTCGAAGTGGATTTGAAGTATCCCGAAGAGCTTCACGATCTCCACAACGATTATCCCTTAGCTCCTGAGAAGATGGATATCAAGTTTGAAGATTTGTCTGAGTTCTCGAAGGCAGTTTTAAATGGAATGAAGTATGCACCGTCAACTAAACTAGTACCCAATTTGAAGGATAAGAAGAACTATATCACCTACTACAAAAATCTACAGTTTTATTTAAAACATGGCTTAAAATTGGAAAAAGTGCATAAAATTTTAAAATTTCAACACAGAAACCTTGGCTCAAGAAATATATTATGTTCAATACTGAACAACGCAAAAATAGCAAGTCTGCCTTTGAGAAGGACTTCTTCAAACTTATGAACAACAGCGTATATGGGAAGACCATGGAGAACATCCGAAACCGTGTGGATGTGCAACTGGTAAATGACGAGAAGAAGGCCCAGAAATTAGTTGCTGCCCCTAGCTTCAAAAGATTTAAAATCTTTGATAATGAGTTAGTTGGTAGGGGTAGAACGTGTTAAAAAGTGCTTGACTCTAGATAAGCCTATATACGTAGGTTTTGTCATTTTAGAGCTAAGTAAACTTATCATGTACAATTTTCATTATAACGTCATGAAGAAGGAATATGGAGACAAAGCCGAACTTCTCTTCACGGATACGGATTCACTGACTTATGAGGTGGAAACTGAGGATATTTATGAGGACATGTCCCGTCATATGGACATATACGATACATCCGATTATCCCAGGGATCACTTTTTATTCAGTGAGTCCAATAAGAAGAAGATTGGATTCTTTAAAGATGAATTGCATTCGAAACCAATCTTTGAATTTATTGGTCTTCGACCGAAAATGTATTCTATCAAATCTGAACGTGGAGAGAAGAAGGCTGCAAAAGGAGTGGCTCGATCGGTCGTTGAGAGAAATGTAAGACACGAAGATTATAGAAGATGCAGAGAAGAGCTAAAATCAACTAGAGAAATTCAACATCGGATTCAGAGTGAGAATCATAAATTGAAGACAGTAAAGGTGAACAAAATTGCTCTGTGTGCATTTGATGACAAGCGTTATTTATTAGATGATAACGTCCATACGCTTGCACATGGACATTATAAAATCTGATAGGTGATAAGGATGAATTGAGGCGGCAAGCTTTGCTTGTCGGGTGGTGGCGGGCTCAATTCAAAAATTAAATATTTTCTCTCAACTATGTCATCAAAAATAATTTTAGCATTTTATATGCTGATGAGAACGAATTGAGGCGGCAAGCTTTGCTTGTCGGGTGGTGGTGGGCTCAATTCGAAAAAAAAATTAAATATTTTTTTTTTCAACTAAGTCATTAAAAAAATTAATTTTATCGTTTAATATGCTGATGAATTATGCATTAGAATTCTTAGCAATAGATTATAAGATTTAATTATGATTATTAAACACGGTTTTTATCTCTCCCTTTCAACTTGAGAGTTTCATCATCGAGAAGAGTCTTCCTGCGACTGAAAAAGTAAGTTCAGGAACATGAAAAGTGATATTTGATAAAATTCTGTGAGAGAAATTTCCAAAGTTTAAAAAGTGCGATAGAAAATAATTAATTCTTATCTTAAAAAAAAGCGATTGGTAGCTTATGTTTAAAATCATGTTAAAATTATTTAATGTGCAAGTTTAAAACTATTATGTTTATATTTAAATGTTTTATTTTAATGCATGATAAGTTATCATTGATAAAATTCTGTAAGAGAGAGATTATTAGTAAAAGGACGTTGAAAAAAACCAAGTCCCTAAAAACATTTCCAAAATTTTTCAAAGTTCGAAAGGCAGATAGAAAAAATAATTAATTCTATATCAGGAAGTGGTTGGTGGCTTTGGCTTAATTTGTTAAATTCGAACCCAGCCTTAAACAAGTTGAAATAAAAACACGAAAAATAAAATACCCAAAATAATTATTTTAAAAAATATTATCACCATTCAATTATAATAAATATTATCACCATTTAAGATTTCAGCATGAGTATTTGACCACGGTTATCAAAGATTAATATTTCTAATTGATAATAATTAATAACAGAAGGAAGCAAGACAAGAAATCCCAAGTCCCTAAAAACATTTCCAAAATTTTTCAAAGTTCGAAAGGCAGATAGAAAAAATAATTAATTCCATATCAGGAAGTGGATGGTAGCTTGGGCTTAATCATGTAAAAAATATTATATCTAATTTATAAGTATCAAATTATTATGTTATTTTTAATTGCTTTATTTTAATTAACGATAAGTTATAATTGATGCAAATCTGCGCGCGAGAGAGATTATTAGTAGAAGGATGTCGAAAAATCCCAAGTCCCTAAAAACACTCGAAAAAGTTTCAAAGTCCGAAAAAATAATTAATTCCTTATCAAGAAGTGGCTTGGGTTTAATCTTGAATCGTTATCTTGAAAATCCCTTATCTGGAAAATTCCTTATGTGAGAAGTGATAGGAAAGGGAGGGGGAGGGAAGAGCCACCCCCAGAACCTCAAGAACCTTCACAATCTCACCATGAGGGTGAACTCTCATTTTCTATCTACTTCCATGGTTTGTATATTTTAATTTGTATTCATTAAAATGAACTATACGCATTGTGTCGTAATATAAATGCTACAGCATTTTTTCAAAACCTAAAAATTTCTAATACACAATGACAGTAGCAACAACTCATCTGAGAAATGAATAAATTTTCGTAAACGAATACGTATCAGGAATAATTTTTGATGTATGAATGAAAGTATGCTCCATGAAATATTCAAGAATTATCAACAAGATTTGCTATACGAAAAGAATTTAATTAATTGAATGGCTTTGTTCATGAGATCAGTAGTAACACAAATCCATCTATGAGAATAGCTACTTTTCATTGTATGAAGTTACCATTTTTTCACTAAGAATTTTCAAAAGCCATATTTTTCTTAGACATTTTTAACAAGTGCGCTGCCCTTCAAATTAGAAAAAAAGTTAAGATATATTTTTAATTTCTACATTCCATTAATTGCTCGTTATCATAAATATTGAATGAAAATATTATACAAATATTTATCTTTGGAGTCTAATTACACGTGTATTAACCCTCTTATAACCACTGAAAATATTGAATAGATTTATTTGCAACAGTGTCATCGTGGCTGAAATTTAATATAATTAGAAAAATGCAGAAATGTGAGAAAAATTAACTCTACACTCAAACTAACTGGCATGGAATTTATGATTTATTTGAATTTTAAGGTGGGGTAAAAATCGTTGTCTTCGCAAGATATTTTTGAAATTATCTCCAGAAAACATCACAACTGCAAGTTCAAAATAGAGATGATATAATTCATCAATGAAACTGTGATTTTGGATATCTTAAATGAATTTAATAAATGCAAGAATGGCCGTTTGAATACACACAGGCAAAATCATATTTGATCACACTTTATAAATGACATTTTTAACAATCCCTTTAACCTTCTACAATTTGCTTTCTGTCTTGCCTCCCTCGACGGCAAGCGAAAAAGCTTCCCATGAGCTGCAAGCCATCTATTTGCCTCTAGGGTCTTATAGGTAGCCAAACATTTACGATACACTTCCATGCCTCATTAGCCAATCATAGATTTATATATGAATATTTAATTTTTGATTTATTATATTTATTTATATACAATAATATATATTTATTCAGACGAAAATCTTTTTAGGACGGATTTTATCGGTCTTCTATGATTAATATGTTAAAATTTCTCTATCCAGCTAAATATTAAGTGAGTTATTATTTACTTTTTCAGTTCCAGACTGAAATGAGTAAGTAGTATATTGAATTATAGCAATTATTGCTGGAAACAGAGTCTACAATGATGGTAATTTTTAATGACTGACCTAACTACTACTTGTTAAGCGGGGAGGACGCGAGCTACAGAGAGTAACGCGAAGATACCGATGAGGGTGTGCAACACCCCATTTCGTTATATCGCTATTTAAGCAAAACTGTCAACATTTTTATGCTATATCTATTCCAAATGATTCATTAAAACAGTCCTAGTTATACAAGAGTTAATTTTTATACGAAAAATTCAGTAAATAATGCATTACATTATTCAGCGCATTGTGAACACATAAGAAAAGAATATTTCTTACGTACATTTTTTCAACATTTTTATAGTAAAAAATCATTAATACAATAATCTTTGTTTGGGAATAAATGGGTACCTTAAAAGCACACAAAGACCGGACTGCTTTAAATTTAAATTGCGTTTATTTGAGCTAGCGAGAACAAACACACAAGATACTCAGCACATCAACAACACAACACAAGAGGGGGGGGGAGAAAGCAGGCGGCCATGAGGGGATTTTAACCCCGGATTGAACTAGATGGGGTTGCTATGGGTGGGCAATTTCGCCCTTGGAAATGTTTACAGGTATCAAAATATATATATATGTATATATATAAACTCACACTGCTAAACAACAGTCATACAATTTTATGGCAAAATACTGCTTCAAATTTTCTTAGGTACATAGGAAAACTGTTTTGTTTTAGAAATTCAAATAAGAAGATGGGCTTTATCTTTAGACCCAATAAATTTAGGGCGTAATACACTTTTATTTTTCAGAATAGTTTCTACAATCTTACGCTGTTCATCCAATAGTTTTTTGTGTAAGCGGATAAGACATATACCTGCTGTTGACGCCTGTATTGCAAAGATTAGTGTTTAATTGTATCCACAACTCCAGTTTGGCGGTTATTCTGTAAGAATGTTTGTTTTTGTCAGATTGGCTTCTGTCATTCATTCATGTTGGTCGGATGCCTCCATTCGGAAACATCATACTCAATAAATCACTAAAAATTATGGAATTCGTCTAAATCAATTGTCGTTTTGTAATTACAGTCCCTTAATTAAACGGACCAAACATAAAATTGGTACGTCGAGCCGGAGTTGTTAAAAAATTGTGAATTTTGTACCGAAGAAGAAAAAAAGTATGTCGGTCTCTTCAGACGACGAACCGTTTTCTCAATTAAAACCGAAGCGCAACCTTCGTTTGGCAAACTTTCAGTCGAAAATAAATAAACTGCAAGTATATTGAATGACCAAGCATCAAAGAATGACATTTTTATGATACAAAGCAAATTAGACAATGTGATAGAATTATGTGAAAAAATAGAATGCTTAAAATTGGATTACTACGATATTACCGCAGATGAACAAATAGGGGATAACGACGTTGAATTCGAAAATATGGAGGATGACTTGGAATATTTGAAGGTAAGCTTTCAAAAAATATTATTCCAGTTTAATACTGTTGACAATGTGCAAATGCATAAAAGTAGAATACCTAATGAGGTTTTTGTAAAACTTCCTGAGGTAAGCTTACCTGAATTCAATGGAAATATTGACAATTGGAGTAATTTCAAAGAACAATTTGATAGTTTAATAACTAATAATTCCACCTTAAATGAAACTCAAAAATTGTTTTATTTGAGATTACTGTTGAAAGGAGATGCTGAGCTAGTGGAAACTCAGAAAGATACTTTTAATTCTTTGATGAAGGTATTAATTGATAGATATCAAAATAAACGCTTAATTGTTAGCAATCATATTTTGAATATATTAAATATTGAAAATATTCATTTTGAATCTTCTAAAGAATTGAGAAATCTTGTAGATACAATAAATAAAAGTGTAAGAGGTTTGAAACTTCTTGAATTAGAAGGAAATGAATTAGTACAACAAATTATAATTAATGTCGTCATTCAAAAAGTTGATAAAGAAACTCGAGAACAATATGAAATGTCTTTAACAACTAATGAATTGCCTAATTGGGATAAGTTTCCTGCGAAAACGTTTGCAAGTCCTAGAAAATATAATGGAACTCATCAACAAACAAGAATGAAAATAAGAAACTATGGTAAAAATAGAAGCTTTATGCGGAAATCAACAAGTAAAAATATATGTGTGTTGTGCAAAGGTGGTCATGCCATTAATAATTGTTTGTTGTGTTGCTAATTATTTTAAAAGATTTTCAATTAAAATTAGATAAATCAATTTATCTTCAATCCAGTTAAAATACATCTCTTTCAGTTTAACTTATGCTAAACTTGGCCGTAAGGTACACTGATTATAGTGGCTAATAAAGTACATAATAAAGATCTTCTAATGATAAATATATGTCGAAATCCTATGACACCTTTATCAAAAATGAAGGCAAATAACACAGAATCAACCAGACTCTATCTAAAGGCACGGTTGAGGGCATGAAATTGAATTACTCGACAACATAAATGATCTCTGATTCGTATATAGAATATACTAGACTGATTTATTAAAATTCTTGTTTATTTTACATACATAAAACAGCACACAGTTTATTACACTAAATTCACATACACAGGATATTGTATATATGTTTGCACTTATAAATGATAAATTGATCTTGCAACACCTTGAAATTCGCTAAAAGGGTCGACCCGAAATTAACCCGTCAACATCTCATACACAACTTGATTGCCAAATTATATTGGAGTTTAAATTATTAAGTTAAGTAATTAACATTAAATTCTACAAATAGTTTACCTCACTCCAAGGTGGTTTTAAACTTACTCCAATATAATTTAAATCTTGAGGTTAGCTTATTTGCAATCAACTACAATTCTTAGGAAAATTAATTATTAGCTGTCTGATGTGCAGACTAATGTCTACCTACTGATTACTTATAAATTTTACAGAAACTAATTTCACATGAACAACTTAAATTCAAGGATAGTCATTTTACCCTTCACATAATTATCATTATCACACATATAATACGATCATAATAAAAAAAGTCTTTGCAATTGATATTCATGGCGATGGTTCAACACTTTTAAGATGGGTTTTACATATTTTCCGAACTGGTTAATTAATGTCTTTATCCTGTCTATCACACATTATACAACAATCAAAGATCCGTTTATATCACACATTAAAACACCATGAATATCAAAGCATAGGAAAAGGTTACAACTTAGCTTTTGACGATAATCTTCTGGAACAGTACACAACTAGGGGGTACATGTGCAGGTGCTTCCTATCGAGGTCCTGCGCCTCACTATTTTCCGATTTTGCACTTACAAATGTCCATGGATTCTTCCGTCAAAGTCCTACTAGAGGTCAAGACAATTGAGTCAATAACCTCTATGCTCGTAAATGTAGAATCAATGGTAGTTATACACCACAGTTATACTAGGTCAAGCCGACTAACATTTTCGACATGCGCCAAGCTTATTCAGGCATTCTCAGCTCCCAAGCAGGTGTCGACTAAAGGCCCTTACGCTCGAGACCAAAATGTCTTAACCACAGATCAGCCTCCCTAATCTACCGATCTCAAAACCTTCCTTTTTTCTTTCTGTCCTCCAAAAAAAATCCAACTTTCTCGCCTTATGTCTCCAAGTTCTCTCCCCAGCAAAAATATTCACGCCCTCAAAATCATCCCTCATTGGATAGGTCAGAAAAATAAACGCCCCTATTTATCTTGCCATTTTGTCCGACACCTACAATTTTTATACTCCCATTTGGTTAAGCTAACCCCTAGGTAATTATCTGTATGTCACAGAGGAATAAATCAAGAAAGGTAAAACTAATGACACTACAGCAGTTCCAGCTGTGTTAAGTCGTCACCACCCGCAGAGTAGCATAACATTGATTTTCAAGTCTATCCAACTGTGGAACCAACACGAAGAAAGGTACATTTGTGCGGAACCGAAGTGTGTCCACCTCTTTTAAGCAGGTAATCCATCACTATCTATTGCCGTTGTCACAACCTCATAGAAACGTCCGTTTTTAAGGAACACAATGCTTTCTATTTCTTCTCATGCCACAAAGGAAGCCATCATACTCTCTACAGGTGTTGCAAAGCCTTTGACATAGAAAAATACCACACATAGAAATTTCACTTATATGAATGGGGGTATGTGCAATAAAGTATTTCATTACCCCGTTCAGCAGAACCAAAAGAAATCAGCTAATTTAAAACAACAGATTTTTCTGTTGCTAAGAAAAATCACGACATTTCCTTTTCTTTTCGAGAAAAAAATTTTACGCAGTAAAAATTTTTTACCCCAAAAACCGCAATTTTACAACGCCAATTTTATGTAGAAAGACCACATATAGAAGTGAATACCCCATCCCATATGACTCATACTCCATTTTACCGCTTTTTATTTAGAAAGGCAAATATACAATACACTCAGCACGTACTTGTGTCTAAAACTCCCAAGTTTACCATATGAATAGAAAAATTTACAGAGTCAGGTAAACTGATATATATATATATAAACCCGCGAGTGTCACCCATAACTGTACCGGCTACAGTACCACGCGACGAAAAAAACCTAAAAAAATCCTAGTGAATAACCTCCAAAATTTTTGTTTTAAACAAATTCTC
>BGPR01042368.1:0-13284 GCA_013235015.1 Araneus ventricosus | reverse complement strand
GTAATGGGACGTATGGTCACATTAGACATACTGTAATGGGACGTATGTACTAGAAAGTATGGAGCCAGCCAATATTGTGTGTGGTAGCAGGTATCCGAATTTTGCCCACTGTGTTCTTATACTGAGGTGCAGTATTTTTAAGATTACCTTTTGCAGGTTGTTCAATTTTTGTAGGTTGCATGCACCAATGGAACTTGCTCTTTTGTATTGTTAAAAAATTTTTATTTATAGGAAATTCCTGATTATTAGTCATATATGGCACTTGTGCCAGAAAACACAGCCAACCTGATTATTTGTGTTTATCACCTAATAAAATGGCATAAATAAACAATTTTAAGCATAACTTAAAAGGCATGAAAAACAGTTATACGAAATTTCATCAGTGATCAAAGAGAATGATTTTTTTAGGCTGTTTTAAAAATCAATTTGTGTTTCACTACATCATTTTATAAAGTAGCTGAATTTTTTTTGGTTCTCATTATTTAAAAATTAATTATGTTTAGTTTGCTTTTTTTTGGTGTGGGCAGTGGTAATTAAGTTCTCAGAATTGTTGTATTTGTCTATATATTTTTTTCACTAACAAATGATAACGAAACAAGATTTGAGAAAGAAAGGAATTTACATATTACTTATTTGCAATTACAGATTTGAGACAGTATGAAAAGTCTGGAATTCCAACAGACTAGAATCACCTTGGGACAAGAAAAACAAATGAATTTAAAATATTCAGAATATGAATGATTATGGCTTTCATTTTCCTAGCTATTATTACTCAGTGTACTGAATTGGGTTTTTAGAAAGCAACTTTCCCCTTTTCATAAATATGTACTATGCTTTTAATGTTTTGAAAAAAATTATGTTTCAACATTCTATTAACCAAAGTTAATTGTGTGAATTTTTTCTTGTTAAGGATTTGCTGCTATGATGTGGAAAACATTCATTTTAAAAACATTTGAAGCTACAGCCCATCTTATGGAAAAGGTATGCTTAGTTAAAAAAAAAAATCACATTATACACTTTTTTATTTCTTATCCTTTTTTTTATTCTACAGTAAATTAATGTTTGGATTTAAATTGAAAAAGTTATTCTCTTATTATTAATTAGGCATCTCTTGATTGTCTTTTTTTTATTTGCTAGGTTGGTAAAACACCAAAGGAAAGACTTTGTCGAAAGGTATGTCTGCATTTCATTCCTTAATAGTAAGAAGATTTTTTTTCTTTTTATTTAATCCAGGGCTTCTTAACCTTTTTCAACTTGTAACCCCATTTTGACTGGAGGAGCAAATCTTGAACCCATTTTTGAAGGAAAAAGGAAGTGTGGGGGAGGGACATCTGAGCATGAAAACAGAATGGGAAATCAAGCATCAACTAATTATAAATGAACAAAAGCACTTAATTAAATGCATTTGTTTATTATATTGTAATGAAATATTCCAAATCAAGATGACTGAATTTTTCTTTCCTATTAATATAGGAGATCCTGGCAAAATTACTCGCTGTCCGTATTTTTGTGACCCCAAAACTTATATATTTGAGCCCACTTGGGTTCACGACTCATAGTTAAAAAATCTTGATTTGCATTATAAAGAGGAGTGTTAAAAATTGAGAAGCATAGTTGAATAATTAATAATAGAAATTTAAATTAAAAGGAAAATAAGTTAAAAGAAACAAAAAATAAACAATAATAATAATGAAAAATAATGAAAACAATAAATGTTTTTGCGCGCAAACGCATCAGCAAAAAGTAATTGCTTAAACAGAAATTTTTTAAATATAATACAACAAAAACTATAGAATAAAAAACCAAAGATTCTCTAATACTTAGAACACTTTAATTAGAAATTATTCAAAATGGAAAGGAACTAAATTGAATAATTAAGTTTGAAACTCAAGGAAGCTTCGAGGATCCATCATCTGTGTATGTGTGCCTGGTGCATGCTTAATCTGCCATCATAGGTCAGCTATCCTCACATTGGTGTGACATGGAAGTTTGGAGAGTGGAGTAACGGTTCAGGTGTTGTGTTATTCTCATTGTCTGACCATGGTTCAAATTTATGAGATTGTTTCAAAATAGCCATCTTGTAGCTTCAGAACAGGATGTTAGTATCAAATCATTTGTCGATAGATATCAAATAAAATAGATATCGAATCATTTGTAGTAGAATTAATCACCCAAGCAAGCAGTTACAGACAGGAACTTATCTATATCTGTGACTTAACTGTTTTCATCAATCAGCATAAGAGTCCCGAGTTATTCATTATTTTAAATTCTAACATTTCAAAATTTTAAATTTATCTTTGTAATTCAGTTTCACTTTGAATTGCCATTTTCTGCTACTGATTTGCTTATTAAATAGTTATCTTCAATTTTCAGGAGCTGGAAATGACAGATGGGCACTTAGAAAACTTTCTGAATTTCTGTTGTCATATTTTGAATATTATATTAGAAGTAAGTAAAGTCATGTGATTGACTTTCTGTTTGTCATTAAAAACTTCTGGTCATTATTTCTCTAGTTTAGAATTTTGTTCACTTATTGAATGTTATCTTTTTTTTAACAGTCTAATGTTCCAGCTGAAGTGGAAGATCGTCCCAATTTTCCAGTGGAGAATTTTTGGCATGGTCATGAGAACACTGGTCATCCACCTTTGATTGCTATGGCCCTAAATCAAAAGCCTTGTAGTAACCATCAAGTTTATTTTCATCTGATGCTGGCTAATGTTTTGCATTTGATTGTAACATTTCAGATGAAAAATATTAAGCCACTTGGATTATTTAGCACGTTGGTAAAGCATAATTTTTCACATCTCTTCATAAATACTAGATGTATAGTTATTTTAAGTGATAACCTGTTAGCTGAGATTATTTTCATTGTGATTAATTTCTTTTAAATCCTGTGATCTGCTTCTGCAAATGCATAGCTAGCTTATCTAGTTTTACCACAATATTAATGAATATGTATTAATTTATTTAATGATTGATAATTTCATGCATTATAATAAGGCTTCTGTCTTTATTTTGAAAACCTACATATAATTTTAACTTGTACGAGCTGTATATTTAGGAATTTGGTCAGTGGTTCTTCAAGCTACATCTTTTTGCATTTGAGGTGAAAGCTTTTTTAAAAACTGATATTGTTGAAATATTGATGTATTTGTTTTCATTTGTTCTGTAAAAAAAGTTCATTAGCTGACTAGTGCAGAAGCTATCATTTTTGAGAATTAAAATAATCAAATGTGAATTATTACTGTCTTATATAAATATTCTTTATAAATGCCATATAAAAAAGGCTTTTCTGTGTTATAAAAAATATTTTTTTTAAATGCTTTGCATTGTTATGCAAACTCATCAGTGGATTTTAATTCATAAATAAGTTACTTGTACCTGAATGAAAAAAACTAATATGTTACCATTAAAAATTTTTTAATTCAAGTTAAAGAAATATAAATAATATTGATGAGGCTCCTTCTGAAATACAGTAAAAAGCAAGCATCATAATCATCTTCAAGAATGATCTTAAAAGACAATATACTCCATTCTTTACTGTTGAAGTACATTTCTCAACAATCAGATATTTATTTGGAATTCTAGGGAAAGAAAGCCTTCTTTCGGGAGTTAACCTACCACATTCAGGTATCTGCAGAGCGAGAGGAGCAAGGCTTGAGCAGTTCTCGTAATCAGTTCCTCCTTCGAGCTACAGCTGCAGTTGCTCAGAGCTTACCTGAGATTGATCCTCAGTGTGAGGGTTCTGTGGATCAGGCAGATTATCCTGCAGCCAGCAGAAAGTTCAGCTGCATTCTGGACCTTGCTCGTGGCTGGGAACTGGATCTGGATGAAATCAGGAGGCACTACGTGTGTGAGCTCTATTCAGGAGGTCAAGATCTACTGGCACAAGAAGTGAGTAAAGTTATAGAAGGAGGATCTTAAAACTCATTTTAAAACATGAGCTTCAATGATGTTTAAAATTAACCTTATAACAAAGTGGATATTGTTTTCAGATGTAACAATTGAATGCTTGATATTTTGTACATTTTTTTAAAACTCAAATTTGAACAAACCTTTTCTCTCTAGAGATTGTTGTGTTTTTGATAGGTTCTGGGATTTTTGAAGGGCCTCAAAAAATTTTTGCATGTGCAAAATGACACAAAATTGGAAATTCATTTCTAGAAGTTTATAAATTAATTTCAATTGTATATAGTTTAGAATCAGGATTATTGACTAAAGACTTAAATTTTCAACCAGTTAACTTCAAACCCATTTATTTTTGTTTATATCTGTGTGAAAAAAAAATAAATGGGTTTGAAGTTAACTGGTTGAAAATTTAAGTTTTTTTTTGTTTATATCTGTGTGATGGCCTAGTGGTAAGGTCTCAACCTAGGGCAGGAGGGTCGCAGGTTCGAAACCCGATTCCACTGAAGATCCGCCGTGTATGGGGCCAGTTGCATGCTAAATCATACGTAGTGGCCAAACGTCGTCCCATTGGTGTGGCGCGGAAGTTTAGAGAGGGGGTGCCAGCTCAGGTGTCGTCCTCGTCATCTGACTGCGGTTCAAAATTACGAGGTCCGTCCCTAAATAGCCCTCGTGTCGCTTCAAAAATGGGACGTTAATATAACCTAACCTTATATCTGTGTGATGATTATTCTTTTAATTGAAAAATTTGTTAGTGTTTTTCCTTTGTTTTAATTTAGTTGCTTCTTTTCAGCTATAGCATTTTTAGGTTTATTTCTCATTATTGTTATTTACACGCATAAACTTTGGCTTTCTATTTAGTTAGGAGTATGGAATAGCTTGAATTTCATAGTTGAATAATATTTTAAGGAATGTTTAATTTGTTAATTTAAGCACTGCTTGGCAATTTTGAATGTATTCTTTCTTTAACCGAACTTTGAAAGATTCAGAATGGATATTTTAAATCTTAATGTTTGCTACTGATGAACTAAGATAGAAACACTAAGCTATACACTTAAATGTAAGTTTTATTCACATGCGAACTTGAACATCATATGACAGTTTTATAAATATCTAAAGGATTTGTAGATTTTAAGAAAATTGGAATTTCATTGTGAATGAAAGGAATTTTCTGTATATTCAAAACAACAGCTAAATAAGCATATATGTTTGTATATAAATGAAATAGATTCCAATCAGAAGTTCCGTTTCTAAAAGGAACCATTTTATTTAATTTTATTCTTTTAAAGGTTCTTGACAAGTTCACATTATGTTGGTTTATTTACAAATACTCAAGTCATTCAATTTGTTGTGGCTTTTGGTTAATTTCTGAAATTAAAACTGAAGAGAAAAATTAATTTGCGTGTAATTCGGCATAAACTGTCTTTGTTTAGAAAATATTTTTACTTTCTCGTATACGAAGTATACAAAGAGAAAGTATTGTAATCATCAAAAAATTCGAACTCGAGATTTTGACGAATCTCCACGCTTTAGACCTCCCTGAAAAACACAATTTTGGAATTATGTCTGTCTGTCTGTGAACACGATAACTCGAAAACTATTAGAGCTACGGGGATGAAATTTGGTATGTGGTTTTTACACGTAATTTGTAGGTTTCTATCAAATTTTGGACAAAATCTGTCAACGGGAAGTCTGTCTGTATGTCCGTGGTCATGTGAACACTATAACTCAAAAACTTGAATAGCTAGACGGATAAAATTTGGTACAAAGCTTTATCGTCATGAATGCAAGTCCGTATAAAATTTTGGGCCAAATCCGTCAACGGGTTGACTGTCTGTTGGTCTGTATAATCGCATACTTGTTAAGCATTTGTTTCAAAACTGATCTCCATGCACATGCGTACTTAGCAATCTCTGGTACCAAGCGGGAGGATTACGTCACTTTGCCCTTGAGACGGAGTTTGTGATAGATATGTTTTATTTCCTGTTTGTTTTCGCTCGCTCGTATAATAGCGGATCTTGCTGGAGTGTGATAGAAAATAAATATTGCTAAGTTTTAATGCATAGGCATCTCTTTTAATATGATTCTTCAATTAAATATTTTACAATCACTATAATCTGCTATGAAAAACCTTCTGATATTCGTTGCATTTTGGATTACAGTAGGTTTGATTTTCTTTTATCCACGCAAGGGGAGGGTAGATGACAAATTTTTGAGCAGTATACGAGAAAGTTTAGGAGAGGCCACTCCCACTGGTTTTTATTATTTTTTATCACATATATGCAATGAAAAATTCTGATAAAATGTTTACTTAACTGTGCAAGAATTATAGGTTCAATGCAGTGATTTGTGTTCTATTACCTTTTCATCTTATAGGTGAAATCTGCAGTTGTGGACAAAGCTCTCCTTTCTTCTCAGTTACTTTTGCTCGTTGGACAGAGGATCCACAAAATCATTTTTGACAGTTCCAACCCTGCTGGAAGGTTGGGTTGCCTCGCACCTGATGTTGTTGCATTCCTTAACAAACTGGTAAACACCTCTTGCATTTATGTGGTTTATTAAACAAAGTTAATTGAATTTAAGCAGTTATAGAGTGTATTTTGTTCTGTAAAAATATGTAATCATTATTAGCTAGGTCTATCTGAATTTTAGTTTTCAGTTTATTGTATGCATTTATTTTAGTCACCGTGATGTTCACCCTAACAGTCTTAACTTTGTTTCTGTTGTATTTAAAAGTAATTTATATGTTTGAACCCGTGGCGAAGCCCGGGGGGGGGCTATTGGGCTACAGCCCCCCCAGAGCCAAGCCAGAATTCTTGATATTATTTAAAATCATTACAATTGTTTTTTCTTAATTTCCCTCTTTAAAAAAATAATAAAAACATTTCAACATTGCTTTCTGGCTTGACAGGCTCGAAAATTTTTCCTATTTTTGCAGTCATTCCACTTGTAGCTTTGATGCGGTCGAAGACATTTTTTGGCTAGTTATTTCATTATTTTTATTAAATTATAGAAAGTATTATATTGTTCTTTATGATTTTTATTGTCAGGTGAGTAAAGTCTGTAAAGTTAAAGAATTTTGGTTTACTTTAGCCTTGAGGTATTGTATCATCGTCAAGATGATACAAAATTTTTATGACCTCAGCCCCCCTCTCCTCCCCACTTTAATCCTAGATTCGCCACTGATTTGAACAATATATTGTTTTAAATGCTAGTTACTTGTATTCTATACTTTACATTGAAAAAGTTTGAAAGTCGATTCCACCAGAGATACATCATGTATGTGGGGCTAGTGCATGTTAAACCTGACATGGAGGCTCAAATGTTTTCCTACTGGTGCAGTGTGGAATTTTGGTAAAGGGGTAGCTGGTTCAGGTGTTGTTCTTGTCATCTGACCACAGTTCAAAACTACAATGCCCATCCCAAAACTGTACTTGTGGTGCTCTAAAATAGGATATTAATGTAACTAAACTAAACTAAACTAATACATAGAACTCTTTATGCACCCAAGACTTGTAGAGATGTATATTTTTCAATTGCTCTTAACTTTACTGTCAACTTGAGTTTCACCAATTATAGTAAAGTTTTTAGTAATTCACACTGTAATAATAGTGTTCAGTTATAATCCCATGTAACATCATATCTATTGTCACTCAAAGTGTAGAAGGTCATATGTTATTTATGCTCTTTGAGTAATGATATTTTGAATATTCTTGATGTTTTCTTTTTTATGTTCTTTGAAATCAGTTTTGTGTATAAAGTTAATTTGAAACTTCATTCATTTACAAGTTATTTTGCTACTTTTGTTCTTGTTCTTATTTTCTGTTGATTTTTTTTAGGGTGACATGCCATTGCGTTGTAGCAATGTGCCTCTTTCCACGACTTCTATTCTCGTGGACCAGATACTGGCTTACTTGCCTGAAGAGAGCCGGGAACATAAACTAGCCACTGGAATTAGAGACTCGCTACCTAATTTAATGCAGATGGTTTCCAAATCTTCTTGATAATAGGTTGAAAATGACGTCCTAGTTACTTATTAGTTAAAATATTGATGAAATATCAATGCTGCTTGTAAAAAGAAAAGGAAAAAAAAGAGTGATATTTTATTATATTTACATTTCAGAACTTTATTAATTGTTGTGTGTAAATATTCATTGATAATACTTCTGGTGGCTGGATTTAGGCTAGAAACAACAGCTTATAATTTTTCTTCCTGTAAAACTTTATTGACATTTAATTCTGTGGATTCTGGATGTACTAATTTATTTCATCTGTTTTACACCAAAATTCAGTTCTTAGTTTGTATCTATTAATTAGTTCCTATAAATATTGATAATTTTAGTAATTTTTTGTTTATGATAAATGAACGTACACAAGCAATTGTTTTATAATCATGTTCGTTTATTTATTGAAATCGATCACCATTAAGCATTAATAAAAATATTTACTAATTCATATTCATTGAATTAATTCTTCTACTGATTTATTTTATTCTTAATTTTTTTTAAAAAAAGAGAAATATTTTTCATAAAGATGTTTAACTCTTCAATATTTAATAAACAATATTATATTCTGAAAATTATTCCTTTTCTCTCTAACCATAATAACTATTTTAATGGTGAACAAAATGGCTTAAAAACTTGAATAAACTGCCAAAACAAGTAATGCTATTAAATTAAGAAATGTTTCAGAGTGTTTGTTAATATTATTTTTAAAAAATTATAATGTTACTTTAAAAATAATTCTCCTTAATTTTTGCTGATCCTTATTTTGTTATGCTATGAGAATCTTGCTTTCTGTTGCATTTTTAATATTCATTAACCTAAATGTCCATTCTGAAACTGCCTAAAAGCAGAAAATTGCATTACCATTACCTATTCTGGATACTAAGCTGTAAACCGTGGTTTCTGAAAATTTTCAAATTAATATTCAACAGCTGTCCTAAAAATCATAACATATGTTTATTGTGTTTTCTGTTGTATTGTCTACTTTAAAACTAATGAATTATGTGCAGAAGATAATTTTGCACTTATCGCAGATATAAGCTGAGAGATGTCAGTATCAGTTCGAAGAAGTACATTTGTGAATTCAGGTTTTATAAAAAATTGGAATCGATAAATCACTGAACTGAAATATTTTGTAGATAAATAAAAGAATATTGGCTTGAATTTTTATTTTACAAGAAAAATTCATGCTACTCCTATTATTAGAATGGTTTTGTTGTCTATTTGTCATGCTAGGCTAGGGAAGTTTGCCTTCTTTATATAATCAGTCAAAGAATGAGCTTAATTTGAATAATTTCTACTTGGAAAGGTTCTTTGCAGGTGGTGGGCGACTGCAGCCTCTTCTCTGAGTGACCAAATATAGGGCAATCATATGCCATTTATATGATTTTCATTGGTTAAGGAGATAAAAGATATTTTCGATTGCAAGCCTGTTAGCCAGACAGGGTATTCATGGCAGTACTCTCAACATCAAGATCAATCTCCCCAAATCTTGCCTTAAAAAAATCTCAAAAAGTGTTCTCTTGAAATCTGGCAGGGTAGATGGAACCTTTCGGAAACGGGATGGTGAACCTCCCTTTTCGTGCCTCAAGTTAACATTAATCAAGCCTCATTCAACTCAAAAATCAACCAATTCATCACAGGGCATAGGCCTTTCATGACCCATCTTCACAGGTTCGGTTTATGTTTGCATGATCGATACATTTGCGGTGATAAAGGTGATCCAAACCACTGTGTAACAGACTGCCTAGTGGCAAAACCCTGTCTTTTCATGAAGCCCAGTGCTGGTAAACCTTAAACCTTTCGACGTGGTGAGAAAATATTGATCATAACAAAAGATCCCTGGCACGACTTATGAATATTATAAAGATCCTACATGAATGAAGGCACAATATCATCACTGATTAAGAAAGACTTTTCTCGCTTCCACCAACATTTAAGAAATTCATTGCAGACTTTTTCGGTTTACTCTGTGTTAATTATTGCTGTTGTTTTAATTTAATTTTTTTCTCTCCTTTCTGTAATTCATTTTCACGCTGATAGAGTTGTGATAGGATTGAACAGATAAGATTTAACCATAAACCTTATCTGTTCAATTACCTCCCGGTGGATTAATCTTAAACAAATTTTTAAAAAATCTTAATCTAATTAGAGAGGTTCTTTAGAACTCTAGTGCATTCTAGTCAAGGCAGAGTTAACAGTATAATGTTTGAGGAAGTTGGATCTTGTATAGATATATACATAATTGTGATTATAATTCATAATTTTAATTGAAATTCTTTAAACCTTGAGGTTTGAAAACTTAACATGTTAGTTGCCATGACTCGCATCTGAAATTCGAACCCTCTATCTAATTAGAGGACTCATTCTCTGTTATCTCTTAACTGGGGGTCATCTGATTAGGTAGTAGGCATGAATTGTATTTGATTAACTTTATGTTTATATATGAAATTGCATTACATACCCATTTGTTAAAAGTATTTTTTGCTTACTTATTGATTTTTTTCACGTTAAATTTATTTTTATTTTTCTTGAGTTATAAAGAGAATCATGCAGTCTCTTTGCATAATATTATAGCTTGTCAATCGACTGATTTGCTCCTGTATAATACAAGCATCAAATCATTGTATTTTTGAACTTATAAAGTTGAATTAAGTCATTTACACACATGATAATTTGATAAAAAATTTACTTGGAATTCACAAACATCTCAAGTGTTTTAGAGTTCAATTAGAATGGCAAAAAAAATTTCCCAAAATAGAAGGTGTTATCTAATTAGAAAAAACTTAATGCTTAAGTAATCTAACTTTTATACAAATATAGAACATATGGTAAGATAGTAATGAATATATTCAGTAATGGATATTTCTTAAATGTTTGCTTGGTTTATGTTATAACAGGAACTTAAGATAAATTTTATTGTATCTTTATTTGGCAAAATCATTCACTTTAAAAAATGTTAATTTTTTCTTAAGCAACACTCATTCAACTTATTCCTTGAAATTTATAAGAATCTCAGGAATTGTAATTGTGTATTTTTTACTTACAAAATATATGAGTTTTCTGCAGCAATTTTGTGATGAATATACTTTTCCAGTCTTATGTGCTGATTGATTTATCATACACCAATAACAATTTTTCTATTATGTGCATATTAATTTTTGAGAGCAGTTCTCATAAATCTCAGCAATTCTAATTCTAGTCTAAATTCATTGGATGAAGCAATAATAATTAATAATATAAATATTGTGAAGGAAATCATCATTAATTGTGCAGTAATTCAAGAAAAACGGGTGATCATGGTCTTGATATAGCCAGAATTCTGGATTTTTTACTTTCTCCAAATATCAATACAGCAATTCCAAAAACTAACGACCCCCAAGGAAAAGCAAGCAGATCTTAGCAATTATTTTTTTAAACATTGAGAAAACAGGTAGGTAAATAACATTGTGAAAATATGTAGTGAAGCATAAATTCATTTTTAATAAATTAAAAAAAATATCTCTTGTGCTGCACTTATGAAATTGTTTGAAAATATTGGGTATGCATAGAGTTTAAAAACAATCAACTAGAAAACTTTAAGTTAATTTTTTTTAAATTTATTCTAACTTTAAACAAAAACAACAAAAAATTTTTAAAACAATAAAATTTAGGTAATAAAATTTAAACAATGTTTAAGTCTCATGCAATTGCAGCTGCAAACAAAAAACAAAGGATATCAATATCATTCAAAGAAAGCAAAAAAAAAAAAAAAAACTAAGATAAACTCGGAGGGAATCGAAACAAACAAAACAAATACAAGGAATCCATTCTAGTCCATTTTTTCAAGGACTAAGGACTTTATACGAAAAGGATTCAAAATAATGCAGTCCAACCTCGAAAATCCAGACTTCTAAAATCCGGACACCTCCGAAAACTGGACGATTTTTTTCAACTCTTGACGAGAAAAAAATTAGCTAAATTAATTTTAAACTAGAACGCGTGAGGCAAGATGCAGAAATTCCAGTCATACTATTCGTTTTAAACTACTATTTTTTTGTCTTTGTATCATTTTTTACTGTCTCTTTATGTTTTTATTGTTTAAAACGTGTTTTTATATGGAGTTGTTGGAATTGACGTCAACGTGTAGATCAGCATACGCCTCGATTGGTTGCGCATGCGCAAATATCAGAGGCGTTACCAAGGCAACCATTTGCCATTGTCTTTTGACTCCTGGGTCTGTTCTGAAGACGTCTGCACATGCGCGCATAATTGTGATGCAATTTACCTACACGGTGACATCTGAACTTTGACATCTCTATTGGTTTAAGTAAGATATCTAAAATCCGGACAGTCCGGATTTTCGAGGTTGTACTGCAATTGGGAAATTTTTCTGTAAGAAGCTTGCATTACCCCAAATATAGCTTCGCTTAGCTCAAAATTTCCCAACAAAAGACAAAGGAGATTTGTACATCCAAAAACATTATTTTAAAAGAAAGAGGAAAACCAAACACAAACTTAAAAACGTTAATAAGATTGATTTAAAAATATTAGCCATCTTAAAAATAAACTTACCCCATGCCCAGAATAGAGAAAAAATATGCATACATATCTTATATATTAACACTAAATTGTCAGATTCTTACTCAATAGTTTTTAGAATTTTTAAGATAGGGTCACAATTACCTCTGGACAAAAAAATATTGCTTCATATACCCCTGATTTCTTTCTTTTTACCTTTTTAAACTTGTACCTGTTATACAGGCTAGGCAGGGCTGAAGTTACACATTTCTATGCCTTAAGCCAAATATATTCTGTGTCCCGTCTCAAAAAGTTAATATATAATTTTCAATTTAATATGCAATAGTTTATCTTTGATTTAACTAATTATATGTTTCAATCTTTATAATATTTGAACTGCATTAAATATTTAATTCAAAATTACACTACTTATGAAATAACTCAACATTATCACTTAGAAAAATACTCCATTTAATTTCTTGAAAATCGTGTGAAATACCTACTAGAACTTTTTTGTCCGTGAATAGGCTTGCAGGGGCATTGAAGTGGACATATCTTATTAAATCGATTTCATTGCAAAGAAGTGCAAGGACAAAACACGATAAGATTTTCAGAAGACAAAAAATGTATCGCTCAATATATTTAATGTAATGAACGTTAAATTTCAAAAACATTTTATATGGCCTTTTCAAAATAATACTGAAAATTTTGTAAATATTTGGTTGTTATTTCTTCTGTATAAGTGCACCCTGACGGCTGTGCCCTAGGCCATGCCTAGGTTGGCCCTATAGAAAATCTGGCCCTGAGGCTAGGTAGTCTCAATCTTGTTATTTATATGTTATTTATTATACATAAAATTATTTGCTACAAGTTT